>PNEQ01089415.1:0-15331 GCA_003012365.1 Medauroidea extradentata | reverse complement strand
ATATTTAATCATTTCATCTTTACTCTGTATTTCGCCTCTACATTACCATTACACGCACACTCCATCATTCCACCCAATCATCTGCTGTATGCAGCCATCTTATGTGTCTTATTTCCGGCCACCATCTTGGATTTTCATTTTCTCCTACTCTCTCATTCCACTCCTAATTTTTTCCTGCTCCCTCATTCCACTCCTAATTTTTCCTGCTCTCTCATTCATCAGCTACTCATATACGTACAAGCCTCATCTCTCATTCCTCCTGCTCTCTCATTCCACTCATACTTTCATCCTGGTCTCTCATTCATCAGCTCCCCATCTACAAGCCTCATCTCTAATTCCTCCAGCTTTCTCATTCCACTCATACTTTCCTTCTGCTCTCTCATTCATCAGCTCCCCACTACAAGTCTCATTTCTCATTCCTCCTCCTACCATCCTCCCCCCCCTTAACACCCATCTCCCGACCTCTTGTTTCCCATTGTACATCACCTTGGTAGCTGTTCTCGTAGTCGACAGCCATCTTTGTTTTCTATTTACTCACTTGATTCTACTCCACCCATATACATATGTGTTTAAGGGCAACATGTAATGTACCATAGGCAGGACTCTCGCCTCTATCACCAATATTATTATTCTTTAAATATTAACCTAGAGCAGGCAAAATAGCCAAGTCTTGACAAGTATTATATATCAACATACTCAATCATAGTCATTTAATTTTTAAAACATTTTATAGTAATGTAATTGTGTTCTATGTAATCACTGTTTAATTGTGTACAAGGACTGTTGCATCTGATGCTCTTTAAGAAACGTTATGACAGGCGAATAATGTCTCTCAAGACACGCACTTTAAGATTTAAAAAATCTAATTTACTTAAAAACACTATATACACAACACAATAAAACACTATATTCAATATTTACACTATCATTCTTGAGACGACTAGGCAGGTCCTCGTCCCAGCAGTGTCCTGAGGAGGAAGAGTACTTCCTCCTGGAAGCGAGCGGTCGCGGTGGCAGTGTGGAGGATCTCCGTCATAACGTGCTGAGCCTGTAGCTACTGCAGCTCCAGGATTTCCACACGCTGGCCTCGAACCTGGGCCTAGAGCGCACGGGTCTCTCGTAGCACTTCCTCCCCAGCATCCTCATCTTCCACCTCCTCTTCCTGCTCACTATCATTGTACACTTGGTCCAGGTCCTTGGTTCACACGATGGATAAGCCCATTGTTGAACACAGAGCGTACTCACTGCCTTCATCCTCAAGGGGCAGAACCTAAACCTTGGAGACACACAGGCACAGGATCTATGAAGTGACGATCTGCTTCGGTCGCGCCCAATAAAATTGTGTGGTGGTGCTGGAAGTATATGCCTCCGTATGAGTTGAATTATATCATAAAATGCATCGGCGTCTTCCTATAGCAAGACACAGAACACTTCCTTCTCACTCGAAAAGGCAATATAACTGGTAGAGATGTAAACACCCGCCAACCTCCCTGTACACATCCTCTCTTCGCACGTCAAACAGGTCTGTACGCGCGCAAAGCGTGACTCAACCAGGTCTGCAGCTGCGCACGGGGCAGTCCAGCGCCTCGCGAGGACGAGATGATGAAACTGGACCGACCAGCTCTTCGCCTCGAGTTCCAACACGCTCAGAGTACATGTGCGCAGTCATCACAGACTATCTTCCAGGCACCCCAGTAGCACTTCCAACTCTTCCCAGTATAAGAACATTTGCTGATAAATAACAAAACAGAAATTTAGTTTTAAACAATTATATTCCTTCATACAAAATTCACTATAATTATACATAATGCCCGATTGGCGAATCCAACTTTTGTAGATTGCATCGAACCCCAGCCATCGCACAAGAACCTTATTTCATTTCTTCTTCAATAATGTCTCAACAAAATACGTGTTTGGATACTTGGTTACTTTATTATTATATATTGATACAAGCTCGGGTAATATATCCATCCTCTTGTAGCTTCCTTTTGCTGAAAATTTTTTCCAGATGTCATTTTTCAGTGTACGATTAAAACGTTCTGCGATACTAGCCTTAAGATCACTAGGTATTTTATGTTTTGACATTAGTGCTTAAAATGACTGAATGTAGAATTCTTTGCAGAGGTCAGTATGTAAATTCTTGCTCGGACCTCTATCTTGAAAAAAAATTTTCATCGTATTTGTTTTATCCTCATCACTCTTAGTTTTTATGGTCACAGCCCACGTATATTTAATGTAGCCGTCAAGAACAGCCAGAATGTACTTGTAGCCTTTAAACTTGCAAGCATAAGAAATAATTTCAACCTAGTCTGCTTGATACAAGTCCTTCAAAGCAAACACCTGTACTTAACGTCGAGGATAATTTTACCTTACAGGCTTGTGAAGCTCGCTATCATTCTTTTGGTGTCTCATTCTATGTAATCAAACAAACATAATTCTTCGTTGATGCTGGATATTTCATTTGCATGACAATTATTTCCAGCCTGCTAAGAGACAACTAGTACACATCTGTCTACAATTTCGTTAACATCATTCCAGTATACACATTCTGAAAGCCTCCCATCTTCCCTTTTCTTATGTAGATCGAGACCAGAACCTATGTATTACCCGCAGAACTATGTGCATTCTCTGCAACGTGTCCTCACACACCTATGCATTCACCTCACTCATCTCAATCAGCTCCTCACACAACTATGCGAACCCCACCACACACAACTATGCATCTCCTCACACATCTCAGCCCCCCCATTTGCTTATGCTTGGCATGGCTCCACACAAGTTCCTCACGCACCTCATTCTTCTCAGCTCCACACATAGCTCCACCCTCTCTGCATACCTCACACCATCCTGCAACAAATTCTGCATGCTTCGACCTACTCGAGAGCTACTATATTTCATTTGTCATTTGTTTTGTTGTGTGGAAACTATGTTCCATTAGTTTTACTCAAGTGTGGCTAACAAATTTCAGATATCCTACGTTGAACTTAAAATAATACTCAACTCCAGTCCACTTACACCAGACTTCTACAATGTCTTACAATTTTCTTACCTTGTGTAGTAGGATTTACATTATTTTTTATTTTGTGACTAAAGTATTCTTCGCTTCCACTTATTCTATATTAACATTAAAGTCACAGGACCCACATTGAACTAACCAGTTCTAGCCTACCATTACTTGTCCTGAACCATACTAGCATAGCCTAATTTGACATAATGCGATCCAGGAACCAGATAACTTTCAGTATGATGTTAGTTATCAATGTTCTCATTTTTCTACATAAAATTACACTACACCAGAACTATATTTTAATTAATTTACAAATATGTATCATCAAACCACCGTTACAGTCAATCTATCATATATCGGACAGTATTCATAACACAACTCAACCTCCCAGAATAGTTTTACCTTAACATGCCTTTACATGCCTCAGAAACCATAAGCGATCCTGACATCATCAACAATTTAGGAATATTCAGCCATATTATACAATCTAACTCAAGTATGCACCAACATAAATCTAACAGTCATATAGTTCAAACCTTCAGTATCACGAAACATACCAACCATCCCATTTATTGTACTTTCATTACAGAAAATCTTACCAGACAGTTAAAGGAGGTAATATACCATTCAATATCCACAACAGCAGGCCAGCAGTCAACTTCTACAGCTATAGTCTACAAAAAGAGACCAACAAACTTGTCATCAAACAACTAAGCTAACTACTCCCTACCGCTGAAACAACTATATAAACCACCATTTTATTCATCACATCAGTCCTCCTAGTATAAACATACACACCACCCATTATATTTACCTTAAGAACACAACGACAAAGAGTAAAAGTAAATAAAAAAAGATACAACCAAACTACATACATATCATCCATCTCCAAAACAAAACCCACATACACTAATCAAACCTCTAACACACTTCATATCGCAGACAAAAATTCCGCTGTAAAGCACAAGCCGTACATTAAAAAAAAATTATCATTTCAAAACAGTACACTATTATGATCAAACGAAACCTATTAATCACAAAATGAACTGCTGGCACAAACACTTAAAATACAACCAATGTAAAACCACAATCACAGCCATAATTTTCTATGCAAACATCAATACTAGATAAGTCCCATTCACCACAAGCAAGACACTTCTCCCTACGCATCTCACATAGCACCGCAGGCGCCACAGGCACCGCACATATCACCTCAGGCACCTCACATATCACAGCATATAGCACCACAGTCACCGCACATAGCACCGCAAATGGCACTGCAGACACAATCATCATCATCTTCCCATCCATATCTTCCAACCACCAGAAGCACATACACTGAAGGCATTGGAAATGTCCCTCACTCTCTACACAAAACTCTACACCCCTGTAAACATATCACCATATGTACATAGCTCCACACCTAGCTACACATCAGCCTCACAACTGCATACACATCTGTCTCTTCAGTTTATACATGCTCACACTTCAACACATGTTACCTGCTCCTCAGAGGCTATACATGAGAAGCACATTTAGATGCGAATTATAAATAGTGGTGGTGAAACCAACAATATTTGACAAGCTGGGACTCCAACTTTGATGCTGTAATGTAGCTCGCTGGGCACGACTTCTCTCGTGCTGACCATTCAATAGAATGAAGGGTATGTACCTTTGCTGTGTCGAGGATCCTCCAGATAACCAAACGGGGACCAATACCTATCTTGATGCTGGAGTCATTCTGAGATTAAGCATAATGAACTAGCAATCTTCTCCTCATCGCCGTCATCGTCCTCCTCTCTCTCACTTTATCCATTAGGGAAGGCAGTTTTCTCGTCGTCGTCCTCCTCCTCTCTTCCACCACAGACACTAAATGTGCCACGACGTTCACAGGATGCTCTATTGTTGACCTTTTTTGTAGGGAGTCCTGGAGAAGACAGCAGGTCACATAGATGACTCAGTAAATCAACAACCGTTACCTCATACTCTTCTTCGCAGGTGTACTGATGTAGACGTATCAGTAGTGGTGGTAGTGGTGGTAGTGATTAGGCTGATGTTTCTTGAGAAGTCCCTGCAATGCCAGTATTGTACAGTTCGTCGAATATTTCGTCGCCACTGCTGTCCCATTCACATGTATTATACTCAACCTCCTACTGCAAACCGAAGCCCCAAGATCCCAGGAGATACTACTCCTTACTAGTCTCCCATTACGCATGCCCTACTCTCCAACCAGTATGTTGCAAGCCCACCCTCCTCCCTTCAAGTGTTCATAAATCTATGTCAGCACCTCAGGACCGACCATAGGTGCCATCAAGTCATCCTAGTGATGCGCAGGCCTCCACATGCGAGCAAGCCACTACTTGGAGTGTAGGGTGTGAGCATGTGCTCAAGGGTCACAGCAAAGTGCGAGAGTTGCCCATCTTCGAGCTTAATGTCCCAGCTCATCAGACACCAGGAGCAGTCCAGCACCCTGCAGATATGATGACGAATACAGTTACGAGCAATAACACAGTAAAATTATCACCTCAATATTTAACATGTTCAAAGTTTGTGTGCACAGTCATCACAGACCTACCATTCCAAATAAAAGACCATCCATTTCTTATTAATAATTGTAATAAAATTCCTTTAAAAAATACATTTATCAATTCCTTTATAAATAAGAAAGAGTGCTTTACAGTAATTAAATGTAATGATCGATTTGCAAATTCAACTGTAATGTCTTACATCGAACCCAAGTCAACATACTAATACTTTATTTCCTTTACTCTTCAAAACCTTCTCGACTGAATACGTGTTTGGATACTTGGTAACTTGAGTTTCTTCGCCGTAGAAGCCTCCTCGAATAGCCTTGCCGTCCACATCTTCTAGGTAGTAGGTCCTTGGTTCGTAGTGTCAAGTCTTGACCACTATAAATATTTCAGTCCTCAAGTTTGATGGACTAGTCTTTAGTAATTGTTTTCTTTATTCATAGCATCCAGACATAGTATCTAACCGTTACTTTAGGTTTGTACAGGTCCAGTTTCTTCTCATTTGTATAAAAAGTGTGCAGTAAAGTGCTGTCCTTGTCATCCACAGGCTTAATGTTCGTGCCCCGATGTACTTTGTGATTTTATGTTGACAGAAGCTTGGGTAATATATCCAACCCCTTGCGACTCCCTTGTGCTGAATATTTTTGTCCCACTTTTCAGTCTACAAAGTACAATTTAATTGTTCCACGATACTGGTCTTCATGCCTCTGTGGGTAGAGTAGTGTTGTTTATGTTTTGGCATCAAGGCTTAAAATGACTGAATGTAGAATATTTTTGCTGAGACCCTCATAAGGCTCTTATGATGGACCTCTATCTTGAAAGTATAAATAAAAATTAGCATAACAATTTTATCACTATAATTCTCATATTTGCTTGTGACGACTCATTCTCTAAGTCACTTTGTACACCCAGTTGGAAAGACAATATGATCTCACACACATGATCAACCGATTCTTGGAGGCACTGGATAATTCTATGGTCTACCTGAGCGGGTCCTAACTGGTTCCTACAGGCTCTGTTCGATTCCCTTCACAGTTTCCCCATGTAGCTCTTCTAATACCACAGTAAATGTGTCGAGGCTACATAAAAATATGTATGTATCAATGAACACATTTCAAACAGAGTGGACAGTACGATTCTCCTCGTATCACATATCACAGCCAGTTCAACAGCCTATATACTTAAAATCGTAATAGACTGCAAGACGGATAGGTAGTCACCACAATGCACAAGTCATACATAACTGGCTGAAGCAACCACCAGCCTCACAGGCACCTGCCAACACTATGTACGAATCTGTCACAGAGACTGCACATATCTCATCAGCCATCATACTACTAACATTAATTTCAAAACATTCAGAAGATACACTCAGTTTATACTATCATACAAGCTGTAAAAATAATTATTGCGGGAAGGCAGCCAACATCGCCCATTTGAACCATTCCGAGAGTGAATCAGCCACACAGACAAGTACCAAAGGTCATAACCAATAGCACATATTCTGTCATATATTGTAATCATCCTACCAATACAGTATCCCATCTAAGCATGTGTATACACAGCAATAACCGTGGAGTCTAAAAATTATGTCAGCAATAAAAAAAATACTCATGACCCTATATTTTATCCAAAATAACATTAGTCGTACATCCTCACAGTCTCATTTAACAAACTGAAGTAACATATAAACAGCAAAAATTTAACCAGATAAGTCTTGTAAGCAATGCTGAAAACAGAACTACTTTCTACATGCATGCAAATACCACAGGCTGTATTAAACAGCTTGTCTCAGTACCTGCAGTTCCTCCACAATGAGCGAGAAACCTTTTCTTTACATATGTTAGCATTCACTTTCACATTATCTTCGCATGTGAAAACTAGTCACAGATATTACAATGGTGACTATTATATCCAACACACTATGATAGTTACCTCGATGAAACAGACGCCACTCATCTCAAGTACCTACTAGAAGCTTGCCAGCAATGCAGCTGTTGCTGTTAACAGCATGTAGAAGAGTCTATAAACATAACACAATGAGGCTAGTCATCGTACAGCATGATAATCATTCGTTCGGAAGACAGATGTATCAAGCCTAACCTTTAGTAGTGCAAGATAGTATTTGTCTTTATTTGATTATTTGTCTTGCGACCTGACATTCAACATATTACACAGATATGTGTATTTTAGGTTGCTATAACACATATCTGAAACTCTTTAGTTATGGAGAACATTCGAGTATGCCTTTATACTGCTGTAGACATGAAGGTACATGTTAACAAACATACAAGGTCAATTCACGCAGTCCTATAAAATTTAATATGTGGCTTGAATGTTTGTTTGGCAAGTCCGAGCCACAGGAGGAAGAAGAAGACCAGAGACCTTTTAAGTCGAGAAATATTCCAATTTATAATGCCGATTATGTTGAGGAAGCTGTTGCAGCCAGCTTGGAGATGAACTTTGAGGAGGAGGAGGGGGAGGAAGACTACATGGGCAAAGGCGCAGGTTGGACTTCGTTTTCTTCGTACAAAATGACAGGCAACCATCTAAGATGTGTCGCGAGGAAGGGTATGAGGAGGGGCATGAGGATAAGCTTGATATGGAAATTGCGGTGCTAATTACAGTGCTAATTGCAATGCAAATTGCAGGGCCAGGTGCAGTGTCTGCGGTGCTGTGAGCGACTCTCAAAATGTTAGCCCTACATCATTGTTCGTTGCCTGCAGTACATAGGGGGGTTTCCCTATGCTGACATAATTTTTAGACTCCACGGTTATTGCTGTGTATACACATGCTTAGATGAGATACTGTATTGGTAGGATGATTACAATATATGACAGAATATGTGCTATTGGTTATGACCTTTGGTACTTGTCTGTGTGCCTGATTCACTCTCGGAATGGTTCAAATGGGCGATGTTGGCTGCCTTCCCGCAATAATTATTTTTACAGCTTGTATGATAGTATAAACTGAGTGTGTCTTCTGAATATTTTGAAATTAATGTTAATAGTATGATGGCTGATGTGATATGTGCGGTCTCTGTGACAGATTCGTACATAATGTTGGCAGGTGCCTGTGAGGCTGGTGGTTGCTTCAGCCAGTTATGTATGGCTTGTGCATTGTGGTGACTACCTATCCGTCTTGCAGTCTATTACGATTTTAAGTATATAGGCTGTTGAACTGGCTGTGATATGTGATACGAGGAGAATC
Source organism: Medauroidea extradentata (assembly GCA_003012365.1). Lineage (NCBI taxonomy): Eukaryota > Metazoa > Arthropoda > Insecta > Phasmatodea > Phasmatidae > Medauroidea > Medauroidea extradentata. Next base: position 6,583 of record PNEQ01089415.1, on the reverse strand, counting down.
GTACTGTCCACTCTGTTTGAAATGTGTTCATTGATACATACATATTTTTATGTAGCCTCGACACATTTACTGTGGTATTAGAAGAGCTACATGGGGAAACTGTGAAGGGAATCGAACAGAGCCTGTAGGAACCAGTTAGGACCCGCTCAGGTAGACCATAGAATTATCCAGGGCCTCCAAGAATCGGTTGATCATGTGTGTGAGATCATATTGTCTTTCCAACTGGGTGTACAAAGTGACTTAGAGAATGAGTCGTCACAAGCAAATATGTGAATTATATTGATAATTAGTTATACTAATTTTTATATATGCTTTCAAGATAGAGGTCCATCATAAGAGCCTCGTGTGGGTCTCAGCAAAAATATTCTACATTCAGTCATTTTAAGTTTTGATGCCAAAATATAAAACAACCACTACTCTACCCACAGTGGCATGAAGACCAGTATCGTGGAACAATTAAATTGTACTTTGTAGACTGAAAAGTGGGACAAAAATATTCACACAAGGAAGTCGCAAGTGGGTGGATATATTACTCAAGCTTCTATCAAAATAAAATCACAAAGTACATCGGGGCACGAACATTAAGCCTGTGGATGACAAGGACAGCACTTTACTGCACACTGTTTATACAAATGAGAAGAAACTGGACCTGTACAAACCTAAAGTAACGGTTAGATACTATGTCTGGATGCTGTGAATAAAGAAAACAATTACTAAAGACTAGTCCATCAAACTTGAGGACTGAAATATTTATAGTGGTCAAGACTTGACACTACGAACCAAGGACCTACTACCTAGAAGATGTGGACGGCAAGGCTATTCGAGGAGGCTTCTACGGCGAAGAAACTCAAGTTACCAAGTATCCAAACACGTATTCAGTCGAGAAGGTTTTGAAGAGTAAAGGAAATAAAGTATTAGTATGTTGGCTTGGGTTCGATGTAAGACATTACAGTTGAATTTGCAAATCGATCATTACATTTAATTACTGTAAAGCACTCTTTCTTATTTATAAAGGAATTGATAAATGTATTTTTTAAGGAATTTCATTACAATTATTAATAAGAAATGGATGGTCTTTTATTTGGAATGGTAGGTCTGTGATGACTGTGCACACAAACTTTGAACATGTTAAATATTGAGGTGATAATTTTACTGTGTTATTGCTCGTAACTGTATTCGTCATCATATCTGCAGGGTGCTGGACTGCTCCTGGTGTCTGATGAGCTGGGACATTAAGCTCGAAGATGGGCAACTCTCGCACTTTGCTGTGACCCTTGAGCACATGCTCACACCCTACACTCCAAGTAGTGGCTTGCTCGCACGTGGAGGCCTGCGCATCACTAGGATGACTTGATTGCACCTATGGTCGGTCCTGAGGTGCTGACATAGATTTATGAACACTTTAAGGGAGGAGGGTGGGCTTGCAACATACTGGTTGGAGAGTAGGGCATGCGTAATGGGAGACTAGTAAGGAGTAGTATCTCCTGGGATCTTGGGGCTTCGGTTTGCAGTAGGAGGTTGAGTATAATACATGTGAATGGGACAGCAGTGGCGACGAAATATTCGACGAACTGTACACTACTGACATTGCAGGGACTTCTCAAGAAACATCAGCCTAATCACTACCACCACTGCTGATTCGTCTACATCAGTACACCTGCGAAGAAAAGTATGAGGTAACGGTTGTTGATTTATTGAGTCATCTATGTGACCTGCTGTCTTCTCCAAGACTCCCTACAAAAAAGGTCAACAATAGAGCATCCGGTGATCGTCGTGGCACATTTAGTGCCTGTGGTGGAAGAGAGGAGGACGACGATGACGAGAAGACTGCCTTCCCTAATGGATAAGGTGTGAGAGAGGAGGACGATGACGGCGATGAGGAGGAGATTGCTAGTTCATTATGCTTAATCTCAGAATGACTCCAGCATCAAGATAGGTATTGGTCCCCGTTTGGTTATCTGGAGGATCCTCGACACAGCAAAGGTACATACCCTTCATTCTATTGAATGGTCAGCACGAGAGAAGTCGTGCCCAGCGAGCTACATTACAGCATCAAAGTTGGAGTCCCAGCTTGTCAAATATTGTTGGTTTCACCACCACTATTTATAATTCGCATCTAAATGTGCTTCTCATGTATAGCCTCTGAGGAGCAGGTAACATGTGTTGAAGTGTGAGCATGTATAAACTGAAGAGACAGATGTGTATGCAGTTGTGAGGCTGATGTATAGCTAGGTGTGGAGCTGCGTACATATGGTGATATGTTTACAGGGGTGTAGAGTTTTGTGTAGAGAGTGAGGGACATTTCCAATGCCTTCAGTGTATGTGCTTCTGGTGGTTGGAAGATATGGATGGGAAGATGATGATGATTGTGTCTGCAGTGCCATTTGCGGTGCTATGTGCGGTGACTGTGGTGCTATATGCTGTGATATGTGAGGTGCCTGAGGTGATATGTGCGGTGCCTGTGGCGCCTGCGGTGCTATGTGCGATACGTAGGGAGAAGTGTCTTGCTTGTGGTGAATGGGACTTATATAGTATTGATGTTTGCATAGAAAATTGTGGTTTTCATTGGTTGGTTTTTAAGTGTTTGTGCCTGCAGTTCATTTTGTGATTAATGGGTTTCGTTTGATCATAATAGTGTACTGTTTTGAAATGATAATTTTTTTTTAAGTGTACGGCTTGTGCTTCAAAGCGGAATTTTTGTCTGCGATATGAAGTGTGTTAGAGGTTTGATTAGTGTATGTGGGTTTTGTTTTGGCGATGGATGATATGTATGTAGTTTGGTTGTATCTTTTTTAATTTACTTTTACTCTTTGTCGTTGTGTTCTTAAGGTAAATATAATGGATGGTGTGTATGTTTATACTAGGAGGACTGATGTGATGAATAAAATGGTGGTTTATATAGTTGTTTCAGCGGTAGGGAGTAGTTAGCTCAGTTGTTAGATGACAAGTTTGTTGGTCTGTTTATGTAGACTATAGCTGTAGAAGTTGACTGCTGCCCTGCTCTTGTGGATATTGAATGGTATATTACCTCCTTTAACTGTCTTGTAAGATTTCTGTAATGAAAGTACAATAGATGGGATGGTTGGTATGTTTCGTGATACTGAAGGTTTGAACTATATGACTGTTAGATTTATGTTGGTGCATACTTGAGTTAGGTTGTATAATATGGCTGAATATTCCTAAATTGTTGATGATGTCAGGATCGCTTATGGTTTCTGAGGCATGTAAAGGCATGTTAAGGTGAAACTATTCTGGGAGGTTGAGTTGTGTTATGAATATCTGTCAGATATATGATAGATTGACTGTAACAGTGGTTTGATAATACATATTTGTAAATTAATTAAAATATAGTTCTGGTGTAGTGTAATTTTATGTAGAAAAATGAGAACATTGATAACTAACATCATATTGAAAGTTATCTGGTTGCTGGATCGCGTTATGTCAAATAAGGCTATGCTAGTATGGTTCAGGACAAGTAATGGTAGGCTAGAACTGGTTAGTTCAATGTGGGTCCTGTGACTTTAATGTTAATATAGAATAAGTTGAAGCGAAGAATACTTTAGTCACAAAATAAAAAATAATGTAAATCCTACTGCACAAGGTAAGAAAATTGTAAGACATTGTAGAAGTCTGGTGTAAGTGGACTGGAGATGAGTATTATTTTGTGTTCAATGTAGAATATCTGAAATTTGTTAGTCACACATGAGTAAAACTAATGGAACATAGTTTCCACACAACAAAACTAATGACAAATGAAATATAGTAGCTCTCGAGTGGGTCGAAGCATGCAGAATTTGTTGCTGGATGGTGTGAGGTATGCAGAGAGGGTGGAGTTATGTGTGGAGCTGAGAAGAATGAGGAGCGTGAGAAACATGTGTGGAGCCATGCCTACCATAAGCAAATGGGGGGGGGGGCTGAGATGTGTGAGGAGATGCATAGTTGTGTGTGGTGGGGTTCGCATAGTTGTGTGAGGAGCTGATTGAGATGAGTGAGGTGAATGCATAGGTGTGTGAGGACACGTTGCAGAGAATGCACGTAGTTGTGCGGGTCATACATAGTTTCTGGTCTCCATCTACATAAGAAAAGGGAAGATGGGAGACTTTCAGAATATGTATACTGGAATGATGTTAACGAATTTGTAGACAGATGTATACTAGTTGTCTCTTAGCAGTCTGGAAATAATTGTCATGCAAGTGAAATATACAGCATCAACGAAGAATTATGTTTGTATGATTACATAGAATGAGACACCAAAAGAATGATAGCGAGCTTCACAAGCCTGTAAGGCGAAATTGTCCTCGACGTTAAGTACAGGTGTTTCCTTTGAAGGTCTTGTATCAAGCAGACTCGGTTGAAATTATTTCTTATGCTTGCAAGTTTAAAGGCTACAAGTACATTCTGGCTGTTCTTGACTGCTACATTAAATATAGGTGGGCTGTGACCATAAAAACTAAGAGTGATGAGGATATAACAAATACGATGAATATTGTTTTGCAGGATAGAGGTCCGAGCAAGAATTTACATACTGACCTCTGCAAAGGATTCTACATTCAGTCATTTTAAGCACTAATGACAAAACATAAAAAAAGGAAGCTACAAGTGGATGGATATATTACCCGAGCTTGTATCAATATATAATAATAAAGTAACCAAGTATCCAAACACGTATTTGGTTGAGACGTTATTGAAGAAGAAAGGAAATAAGGTTCTTGTGTGATGGCTGGGGTTCGATGCAATCCACAAAAGTTGGATTCGCCAATCGGGCATTATGTATAATTATAGTGAATTATGTATGAAGGAATATAATTGTTTAAAACTAAATTTCTGTGTTGTTATTTATCAGCAAATGTTCTTATACTGGGAATAGTTGGAAGTGCTACTGGGGTGCCTGGAAGGTAGTCTGTGATGACTGCGCACATGTACTCTGAGCGTGTTGGAACTCGAGGCGAAGAGCTGGTCGGTACAGTTTCATCATCTCGTCCTCGCGAGGCGCTGGACTGCCCCGTGCGCGGCTGCAGACCTGGTTGAGTCATGCTTCGCACGTGTACAGACGTGTTTGACGCGCGAAGAGAGGATGTGTACAGGGAGGTTGGCGGGTGTTTACATCTCTACCAGTTCATATTGCCTTGTCGAGTGAGAAGGAAGTGTTCTGTGTCTTGCTAGAGGAAGACGCCGATGCATTTTATGATATAATTCAACTCATAAGGAGGCATATACTTCCAGCACCACCACCCATTTTTATTGGGCGCGACCGAAGCAGATCGTCACTTCATAGACCCTGTGCCTGTGTGTCTCCAAGGTTGAGGTTCTGCCCCTTGAGGATGAAGGCAGTGAGTACGCTCTGTGTTCAACAATGGGCTTATCCATCGTGTGAACCAAGGACCTGGACCAAGTGTACAATGATAGTGAGCAGGAAGAGGAGGCGGAAGATGAGGATGCTGGGGAGGAAGTGCTACGAGAGACCGTGCGCTCTGGGCCCAGGTTCGAGGCGAGCGTGTGGAAATCCTGGAGCTGCAGCATCAGCCAAAGGCTCAACACGTTATGACGGAGATCCTCCACACCGCCACCGTTCGCTTCCAGGAGGAAGTACTCTTACTCTTCAGGACACTGCTAGGACGAGGACCTGCCTAGTCGTCTCGAGAATGATAGTGTACTGTGTATATAGTGTAAATATTGAATATAGTGTTTTATTGTGTTGTGTATATAGTGTTTTTAAGTAAATTAGATTTTTTAAATCTTACAGTGCGTGTCTTGAGAGACATTATTCGCCTGTCATAACTTTTCTTAAAGAGCATCAGATGCAACAGTCCTTGTACACTTAATCAGTGATTACATAGAACACAATTACATTACTACAAAATGTTTTTAAAATGTAATGAATATGATTGAGGGTGGTGATATATAATACTTGTCAAGACTTGTCTATTTTGCCTGCTCTAGGTTAATATTTAAAGAATAATAATATTGGTGATAGAGGCGAGAGTCCTGCCTATGGTACATTACATGTTGCCCTTAAACACATATGTATATGGGTGGAGTAGAATCAAGTGAGTAAATAGAAAACAAAGATGGCTGTCGACTACGAGAACAGCTACCAAGGTGATGTACAATGGGAAACAAGAGGTCGGGAGATGGGTGTAAGGGGGGGAGGATGGTAGGAGGAGGAATGAGAAATGAGACTTGTAGTGGGGAGCTGATGAATGAGAGAGCAGAAGGAAAGTATGAGTGGAATGAGAAAGCTGGAGGAATTAGAGATGAGGCTTGTAGATGGGGAGCTGATGAATGAGAGACCAGGATGAAAGTATGAGTGGAATGAGAGAGCAGGAGGAATGAGAGATGAGGCTTGTACGTATATGAGTAGCTGATGAATGAGAGAGCAGGAAAAATTAGGAGTGGAATGAGGGAGCAGGAAAAAATTAGGAGTGGAATGAGAGAGTAGGAGAAAATGAAAATCCAAGATGGTGGCCGGAAATAAGACACATAAGATGGCTGCATACAGCAGATGATTGGGTGGAATGATGGAGTGTGCGTGTAATGGTAATGTAGAGGCGAAATACAGAGTAAAGATGAAATGATTAAATAT
>PNEQ01089414.1:0-15333 GCA_003012365.1 Medauroidea extradentata | reverse complement strand
CTACAATATCAGCTGATATATCGTCGGTATACTGCCAAAAGTGATTAAGTCATAAATGCTATTTCGTTTAAAAACAGTAATAAATTGTAGATATTAACAAAAATGTGGTATGTTACTATACTGTGACACAACAGTACGAAACGACGAATAGACTTTAAACTTGGGCAATTGTTCGTGAACAACATATATATATATATATTGCTGTACGCTAAACTGTATTTTATCCAAGATCCTAATCACAATTTATTTCACCGACAAGGTAATGTGTCCCTCTGAAACGATTAATGGTTTTCCACTAATTAAAAGTGGAATAGTTTTCACTGATCTTAAAGGTGGGAGTTTACTGTGAAGTACTAGTTTTTCTGTGATTCTAATTTAGAGTTTGTATTATTATTTAACACTTCCAAAATATCACGTGTAAGCAACATGGTGGGCTTTTTCTCGAGGTTCTCCCATTAAGGACTCTGCCTGCCTGGAACTTTTTAGCGCGTTTGAGGCTCAGACGTGGAGCAGCGATAAGAACTACCGAGACGCGCGCGCCTAGTGTCACATCGCTCTTATGTGCAAGGCGCTAAACTAGCGCGCAGTGTAGCCGTCGTACCGCTGGAACTATGGGACTTAAAGCAATGACCCTATTATTTTATTGCAGGAAAGTATGTGCCAAAGTTCATTGTAGCTCCGTATACAAGTTTCGTATATATCTGAGCAATAGGTTTTGCGATATAGTTGTGCGAAAAGGCCGTTTTTAGCCATATTGGAGGGCTAGGAAATCGTATTTATAATTCGCGTTATGTTTTGGAAATTATATATGTCTCTCCTCTGAACTTTGTTTTTTCCTAAACAGGTATAGTGAGGAGATCTATAATACTTTTCAAAATAAACGCGTATTTCCAACCCCCTGCGGCGCAGTTGAACAGCCAGGCGGGCGGGGCCCTTAATCCCACTTTGCAGTTTAAACGGATCTATTGGGGGCTAAAGAATACCGGCGTTACCGTTACACCAGGGGTATTCGGGACATCTCAACCACCTCCTATCACTACAGAATGACCCTTGGTGATACGCCCATGCATATGCTATGAAGTTAATTGTAGTTTCTTAATCACTTACAGCTTGTCGCAGCTCATAATACGAAGGGCCAGTAAAGATATGTTACAAAGATTGTCTGTTGTTATAGGTTCCATCCTGTGAGGAAGAATGGCTTCTTGTAGTTCAAGAGTTCGAGAAGAAATGGCATTTTCCACACGCTGTTGCTGCAATGGACGGCAAACATGTGATGCTGCAAGCTCCTTGCAATAGTATGGCACCGAATACTTTAATTACAAACATTTCTTCAGTATTGTGCTCTTTGCCCTCGTTGACGCCAATTATAACTTTACGTACGTCGACGTAGGTTCTCAAGGACGCATTTCAGATGGAGGAGTTATCCAAAACACCAGCTTATTTACAAAACTGGGGAACAAAACACTACGATTACCAGAGGCCAAAATTTTACAAGTACCTTACAGTATGCCAGTTCCGTATATGGTACTTGCCGACAAAGCCTTTGCGTTGAACGAATATACCATGAAGCCGTTCGATGGCACACCAGACAAGGGTTCCCCCGAAAGAATATTTAATTATCACTTATCTCGGGGTCGCAGAGTCGTCGAGAATGCGTTTGGATTACTAAGTACAGTATTTCGAGTATTGAGGAAACCTATGTTACTTGAACCAGATAAAGCTACTAAAGTTGTCTTAGCGACTATTTATCTGCACAACTTTATCAGGAAGGATTCCAGCTCAAGTCACCTGTATACACCGCCAGGTTCTTTGGACGTAGAACAAGACGGACAGATTATTCCTGGCAGATGGAGAAGTGAGCATGAAATGTCATCATTGGTGCCTATTCGAAATGTTCCCCGAAGAGGTCCCAACCATGCGAAAGAGATACGTCAACATCTTGCGCAATATTTTGTTACAAACGGGTCTGTTCCATGGCAAAATTACTACTAAGAACAAATAACTCAAAATACTTACTTGACTGCTAAGAAGCCGAACCAAGCATAAGCGAACCACTTGGAATGGTACACATCATCTTGTCCTATAACAATATTGTATTTCTTATTCAATTTATCCATAGTAACACATAACACATTTAAAACATAATATCTGAGTAAACTTTAATTATATACTGTTTCAGATATTTTAATTCTTGAGGCAAACTTATACATTTGTGTTTATACCTCTCGAATATATATATATATATATATATACACATACACCTTGCCCAGTTTTTTTTTCTTATGTGAAACAATAACAGTTTGCGACTTTTACTTGCCTGAACCTGTGATGAGACTTTTTTTCTCTCTTGATCTTGATTTTTCCCTTCTAAAGGATCCGAAAAGCGTAGTCAGCTTTTGCTTCAGTTCGGAGACTGGAATTTTTATCTCACCGGAGATATTTTTCCACGCATCTTCTCTGCGTTTTTTGTTGTTGTAATCCTTCTACTTTGGGTCCCACAACAAACGCTGCCGCTCGTACAATTGCACCAAACAACGACACTGTTCTGTATCCATGTTTGCGAGTCAACACAACAGCGAGCAACGAAGAACCGTCCACACGGATAGCTCCGCTCGCACCGAGGCAGACTCACCCGAGCCAACACGAGCACTGCCTCGCGCGGCAACCGGGTATCGACTTTGCGAGGCAGCCTCGCAAAGTCGATACGCGCCTTTAGTCTGCTAGCCTCTGTATGTGATAAGTCATGCGACGACAGGGTTTGTGAGAAAGGCGGAGAAGGCGACATAAAAGCCTTCACTATATTTTCAAGGCCGCAGCAATTGAAATAGGATAACACACACCCTCCCCCCCCTTGCCAATTTCCACAAAGTAGGAACTTCAGCCTTAGTTAGCAACCGCGTGCAGGTTCAACATGCTTATGATAATGCTGCTGTAATTCTACATATTGTTTCGCTTTTATTTACTGTATGTACAGCTATTGGTGCCACACACTTGTAAATGCATAGGTGACAGCACAACAAGAGGCAGTATCCACATACAGGATATGGATGTCCTTGTCATTCGTGTCACCATTTCTAGTTAGCTGTGCAAGTTATTGAATCCTCCTCCTTTATTCATAACAGAGAAATATAAAGGGTGTTTACACTTAGTAATCGAAATTAATGATGTATTAGATATATTATGCGCCGATGTGGAAAATTCACACAGATTCTCAGGGAAAAATGTACTACGGCTGACCTACAAGAGAAGAAAACCTGATGTGAGGAAGACGCTTACGGAAAAGTAAGTAATATGCTAACATTTCTTGTATTTAGGTTGTGCAGTCGTATGTATGTGTGTGTGTATGTATATATATATATATATATGCTGCTCACGATAAAGTAATCTCTAGACGCCCTCGTTACATACTTACCTCAACAAATTCATACTTATTCTTCGACAGCTTGCATGTAACGTGTACATTTTTTAGTTCACAAAATATTCGTTTGAGGAAAAGGATGACTATCATTAGTGGCATATATTCAGATCTGATGCTAGGTTGAATTTACCGATGAAATAAGTATAAGAATAGCTGTATTTAGTTTTATATTCATTTTACCTTTCTTTTTCTTACCGTTCCAAGTGCTGATGATACAGTGTTAGAACCCAGGCTTCTGGGGATATCGTCACAAACAACGCTGACCCAGGCACCTCTTCAAGTAGCCAACCAGTGGAGTGTAAAGCCATGACAGGAAAAGGAGAAAGAAAGAAAAGGTTGTCTTGACGGCGAAAAGGAAGGAAGGAAGCAGGAAGGAAGGAAGGAAAAAAAAAACAGTACCTTGTGGCTTAGTAAAATGGAGGATACAGGGTAAATAAATGTATGAGATTGATGCTTACTAATTTGTCAGTGTAACAATAATAATTTTGTCTTCGTGCGTAGTATTTTTGTGATATTGCCAGCCTCGATAGTGTAGTCGGTAAGGCGCCGGTCTACGGTGCGAAAGGGCCCCGATTCGAATCTGGACGGGTCATGGATGATGTGTTGTCCTTCCCCTCATTTCACCCTCATTGGATCTGAAGACATAGGGCCGTAAAAACATCTTACCTCACCTTTTAGTGATGTAAGTACCTAATGTAGCAATTTCGTAGTTATCTATTTAATTGGCTAATTACAGGAAACAAGCCTTGGTTTTATCAATACCACAAAGAGAAAATGGCTGGCAGAAACCCTCGCCAGTCGAGTCAATCACCGTAACTGCCCAAAGTGATTCAGATTCCCGAATGCTTCCTTGCGAACATACAGAATTTGGATCTAAGATGTATGTAATACAATGTTGAGGTTAATATATTTGTAAATATATGGGAAAAAAATATTTCGCGATCATTGTTATTAGTGGGCCGCGGTATCTGAGCGGTTAGATCGCTCGCATTCCGCCTAGGCGACCCGGGTTCAATCCCCGGCCACAGAATATTTAGGAAAACAGAAGTGAAATAGCCGGTAGGCCAGCGAACTCAGTCATACACGCCAGAAAAATGGCTTCCCTGGCCAGCAACACGGCAGAGACGCCTACCGCCAATCAACGTGAGGCAGCTGCTCTGTTTATTGGCAGCCAGGCCAATAGGAAACATGTAACATGCAGGAGCCAAACAAACGCAGGGCTGACATCAATGGTCTCAGGAAACCAATGAGCGGCGAAATTCGCCAATATCAAACGAGTCACCACGTCATTTCGCGTCTGTGTTACTATTTATTCTGTGCCCCGGTCAGGAAAATCATGCCTTACGATGTCGCCGGTGGGCGGGTTTTATCGGGGTTCTCTCATTTACCCCACACCTTCATTTCGAAGATACTCTACACTAACACCATTTATGCTCATCGGCATTCAAGACGTTCGCCTACAGTGCCGTAGAACCTACTTCACTTCAATTTCATGTCTGTGCGTATCAGTCACGACAATGACGTACTACATAATCGGAATAGGTAAATTGCAGGTGTAAGAACAATGTATTCTTATGCTAACATGAAACATTCATACAGGCGTGGTAACATATACGGACTGCATTTCCCTACATATTGTTATAAATGTAAATTACATCAAATAATAATATTACTAATAATTTGGCCCTGGAAATTTGTTTGTGATTGAGGGATGGTGCACAAGAGCGGCATATTTTAGGCGGACTAAATCAAATAGTTACGTAATTCATGACAACAAAGGACCCCTTCTGATATACTAAGGTATCCCCTGATATTGTTTCTCTTGGAGTTAGAATGGAAATTAGGAAAAATAAAATGCGTATTCGTACATTCAGACTACTAGATAAAACAAAGCCAGCGAAAACTTCAAATCGGTGGAAGATGTTTATCCTATACATGTAATGAAGAACATCAGATTTTTATCAATCAATATAAATAATTTTACGTAAATGAACATGTCGCGAACCCTCTACACACACACACACACACACAAATATTTTGTAACTTCATTTTTACATCGTATTATCAAGGTAGATATTATTTTTACTTCTGTCTGTGTGGCAAAAATGTATGGGAGGAGAAAGCAGTCTCTGAAACAATGAACCAATGGTTTATCAAATAATGCACAACATTTGTGTACTGTTATGGTCAAGTATATTGTCAGATGTTCTGCGAGAAAACCAAACCAGGCGCTCCAAAGCATTCTTCAATAACGTGGTTGAGTGTGTAATGCCTTACAATAAGAGTTCTTGTTTCGAGTATTGAGTTAAGAATAATCATAACTGGACGTTTCATTAACTTTCCATACGTTTCTGGTTAAATATGTAGTGATATCTCTAAAATATGAGCTCAAATGAAAGAAAAACAAATGTACAAATATAAAGAAAAAAACGTACGCCTGTTTTTGCATTCGTACTTTATTCATAACTGGGTAACTGAAAACATTTACAATATTACTTGCTTGTAACATTGACAGATAATTAACTACTTCTTACGGAGTGACATTGGCATGGTTTCAGATTATGAGAGAAAATATTATGAAAAAGTAAATTATTATTATTAATAAACAACGGTTGATAATCACGCGGTAGAATGATGCGTTACAGTACCATTAGTTTTTTTTTTTCTGATTTCAGGAAAAGAGAATTGCCAACCAAAGATTGTAGCGATCTATGTTACCAATTGGATACTGATGACAATGAAATGGAAGATTAAAAAAAAAGAAAAGAAAAACTGGAAGCGTCGGATTTAAGTGACAAAGATTGAACCACTGGAGAGATAAATACAAGAGAACAATCCGAAAATGAATAATGGTTCTCTGCTCGAAAGGGTAGGTTAACTGCTTCAATCTTCGGACATGTGTGCAACTAAAAAAAAAGGTCAATTTGACTTCAGCAGTAAAAATGTTGCTGTACGAAAGATACAGTTCTCAAGCGATAGAATATGGACGCAATCACGAACACATTGCAAGAGAGAGTTTCGAGGAAATAACTGGTTTAGTTGTCAATCACTGTGGATTGTTTGTCCACAAAACTTATGGGTTTTAGGGTGCTACTCCTGATGGGGTAATCCGAGACGACGAAATACTTGAAATCAAGTGCCCGAAATTTCCCAAAGACTTGACTATTCCTGAAGCCTCGCTCTGTCAATTAAAGAATTTCTGCATAGATCCTAAAACGAACAAACTGAAAGAGAACCACAATTACAAATTCCTGATACAGGGATAACTCCAAATCGCTGAGAGAATAAGGTGTTACTTTATAGTTTCTGTAAAATCTGCACCGATTTATGACATTATGCATGCACACAAAAGGTAACTAGCATTTGCAAGACAAACATTTATTCTTGCGAGTCAGAAACAAAGTTGAGACGTACACAATCGCCCGGAGGAGTAGTGACGCTACCTCTGTAGAAAACGAAACGCAAATTGATTCGTGTTCTCCAAGGTTTCCGAGTTACCATCAGGCGAAAGCTTGGATGATACTCACTAACAACCGTGTCTGAATAAAGGTAGCATAGTTGGTTTAGTTGTCGAGTGTTTCTGTCTGTAATTACCACGCTGTCATACAAATGTAACACCCAGCCTTACGTATTTTCAAACAGTACTACAAATAATTACAAGAGAGAGCTGGCAGGGATGCTTTTGACCTTGGAAGCACACCAGGGCCGACTGTCGCATTAATACTGTTATTTACGCGAAGGTAAAAAAGGGGGTGGGGGACACGAATCCTGTATCGCGACACCTTACATGTTAATATCTTATTTTTCTGTTTCCGACAAAAGTATTTGACTTGTTCAAAATCTATAAATTGCGTTGAATTCGTCTAACTCTTAGCCATGTTCCTGTAAGGCGCCTTTTTAAAAAAACATTGCGTTTTAGACATTATTTTTAAAACATTTCTATATCGGATAATTTTAATGGCATGCAAACTAATTACCTACATTAGTATGGTATCATGATGTAAAATGCCGTTTCCCGCTTTAAAATCCGTTCATGGGTTGCCCAGTTAGTTCTGTAGAAAAATTAGCTCAATTTGGTGCTGCCTCGTGGTGGTGTCATTCAGATTTTAAAATAGGGACATTGAGTCTTAAAATACGTATGCAGTAGTAGTTGTGTGGTTTGCGACTGTGGGCGAGCTGCATTAAAAAAATTGAACTAAGTATCGCGTGATAACAATAAATACCACTATACTGTACATAAGTATTGAAACTGAACGAACAGCTACGATGATTAATGTAAATGTACTAATAATACAGTTTACAGGAACTACTCAATGGTACGACAGTCTGTATATCTTAGCCGTCTGTGGTCACGGGCGTCAATAGGCATTACATCGGCGTGACAGTGATCGACGCACTCGCTGGAAAACACCTAGACATCGCTCATTGGCAGCTGTCTCTGTCCGCTGCATTAGATCGTCCTGTGTGTCACATCGTTCTATCTATGGATATTTGAAACTATCGCAAAATATCGACAGATTTTAACAGATAGTTGATAGTTTTCAATAGTCTGTACAAAACGGGAAGCTAACTTGCTTACTTTGGTATTACGAGATACGCCGTACTAGGCAGCCGGTGTTGATTAACTTTCATTTGTGCCATGTCTGTCTGTAAGTTAGTGAATAATACCAAAAATAAAGGGTTCAAAAGTGTGGAACATTTTCCAGACAAATAGAAAAATAATTGCAAAATATGTAAAATGAGATATAACAAGGACGAATCCAGGCTTTCCTTAGCCCGGGGCAACAATTGTGATTTGCTTACCCTCCCCCAACCCCCGCCTTTACCCATTCCCTTTTCCTTTCAGTCCAATCAACCCAATAGTAGTAAATGTATCTTGCATACATTGTTTTGCGCTCGCGTAAAAAAAAAAAACTGTATAAAAATTTAGAACTGCATAAAACCTGGCATTACTATTTATTATATTACATAATATATGTTATATTTATTGTGATGCATATGCAATAGAGAAGCATCTTCAAAATATGTTTATATTAAGTGGTGTATAGAAAGATCCCAGGTGGGTAATTATTGTATGTAAAGAAAGATTTAATAATTTAGCTGAATTAATTTTTATGATGCGTAGACAAATTACATTTCAGCGCCCCATCTAACCCGGCGCCCGGGGCAGTCTGTCCCCCGCCCCCCCCCAGGATCCGCTCCTGGATAGATAACGTAAAATAAAGCGGAAACGTTTAAATCTTAAAAGTTGTTTAAAGTGTACATACAAACGCCCGCATGTTATGAATATGGAGATAATCCTAGCTTGTCATCGTCGTCTAGCTACACCAACCATGGAGAGATATTGTCTTAAACGACGCAGAAAACCACATGTAAAATAACTTCACAAGAATGTAACTTTAATGCATCTCGAGATTTAGCACTGTCGCAGATAAAGGGTTTAGCGTAGGCTACTTGGATTCGTGAAACAAAGGAAAGGCGGGATACAGAAACACATCATCATCGTCATAGCTCAAGAGAATAATGCCGATAATGACGTTCCTCTTGCTGTTTCGGAAAGTTTGTAGCACTGCCAATGACTTCCTTTCGCTGTAGACATGTGCCAAAACGACTGTAACTATACCAGTAACGTTGGTGCATCCGCAAGACTTTTCAGCAAGACCTCACTATTTGTAACTAGCAGTCCGTCCTCGGCTTTGCCAGTGTCAATTACTCGTAGCAGCTAATATTTTTTGCTTTGATTGAAGGGCCTCTTGGAACACCATATTAGTACTTCAGACATCAAGTGTTTGGGCAAAAAGCTACTGGTTGAGCTTACTCTGCAGCGGGCTAATTAGCTATAGCTGTCCATGCGAAAAAGCAGTCCTAAGTATATTTATGCCTCTTTAGAGTCTGTTCCTGGGCCTTAGTTATAGCAAAACAGCCACTGAGTGGGAATTACAGTCTCTTGAATACGAAATTGTAACTCGGATGGATAAGAAGTATATGTGGTACGAAAACTGATCTACCCCGAGAACCAGCGATGAATGTAGTAACAATTGCACTTTTTCTGCATAATTTTCATTTGAAGCTACCGCCATTGGGGAGTTTTAGCGGGTTAAGAGTTAGTGGCCCAGACGCGTGGGTCACGCTGTAGTGTGGTACGGAAAGTATTTTTTCTTGTATAACTATTAAAAATGTTTCCAATGCATTTATTTATGAAAAGAAGATATACTTCAAACTGCGTCCCTATGATTTTAAAAATGCCGCCCGCTTAGTAAAAATATAATTCCCACGCTAAAATTGGCTTTATCACGTTGCTGTAGCTGAGAAAATATCAACCGTAATCGTAAAACTAAATTATAGAAACCTACATTGGATTTTACCACATACTTGCCACAAATAAAACAACAGGGTCATCGATTGAAGTCCCATTGAATAACACGTTCTACGAAAACACTGCACGCTAGTTTAGTCCTTCGAGCTTAGAGGAGATGAGATGACGGGCGTGTTATGTTCGACATATCGCCTTCCCCGTTTCCGCGCCTCAAAAGTAAAGAGAAAGCTACCGTCCACTAACTATTACGGTTTTGCGGTAACGTTACTGGTGCCCTAACTTTGAGGCTAATCTTGTGAGATGGTAGTAGGCTGAGGTTGTCGGGGGACTTCAGAGGGTAGTTAACTGCGTAACCGATATTTAAAGATATGTACGTAATCTATTTACACCCCTTCGAACGACTTTATCCAAATGACACTAATCTCATCAATCTTGTAGTCTTTGGGGGCAAGGATTGCACGTTTGCTCATTCTTACAACGGATTCCAGCCTATAAGAGCCCGAACCGTAGACTGGAACTACAACTACGCCACATAGCACCGAAAGGGGTCATTAAAACATATGACATAAATTAATTATTTATTCCCTAGGCACACAGAGGTTGCAAAATACGTAAACGTATCGATAGAACTGTGAAATGTATGTATTAAGGTATTTACGTAAGCATTCTAAAACAAACAACACCTCTATATCTCAAATGATAAAATTCTATCTTGGGCTTATAGAAAACCAATTTTTGCGCTTGTTCATCCCTTTAGGAGTGGAAATTCGAAAAAAAAAAAAATTAATCACAATTTAGACACTTGTATAAGTATTCAACTGAAGTGAAATTCACGACAATAACCCGATGAGTCAAAATTGAATCGACAAATAATTTTAATTTCACTGCACTCCTTCACAGCCCCGAGAGGTCGTGAAGCTAAGTTTTAGCGGGTTAACTATCGGAAATACTTTCCATGTCTTTCACACCCTAAGGGATTGAATTTCGAAAACCAATTAATATCATTTTAAACTATTTTATGGGTGTCTCATAGACGATAGTCGATTGATTCATTGATAACACTTTTCACTCCTTTAAACTTCTTTTCACCCTCGTTGGTGTCTAGTTCTTAAAAATCATGAAATTACTTTTCAGTTAAGCCAGCATCGTTCACAAGCAAATATAACGTCACTACTTAAAAGTTCAAAAGGATTTAAATAAATCGAATTTGAATATAAATATTTTTCGCACTTTTTTACCACTTTGGTGACGAATTCCGAAAAATCCTGGTATGTTCTTGGTATTTTCAATTCGCGTAAGCATAATTCTGTAGAAAGAGCACATCAATATAAACATTGGTTCAATAGATATTATGGAATGCATTAAAAAATATTCCGCGTCTTTTCACCGCAAAGGAATTGAATTTTTCAAAAATCTCAAAATCACATCTTAGACATCTGTATAGTGAAAATCATGGCAATAGTATGTTGGCTTCAAGCTGTAGGAGACGGTTAGTAAAAAAAAAACACATTTCTCCTCTTTTCATCCCCAGGGGTCAAATTTAAAAAATCCTAAATTCCCTTCTTAGGTATTAATGTACTATAATAATGATATTTCGAAGCAAAAATTAACTCTACGTTGTTATGGGCATTTAGGAATTCGTCTGTATAAATTTATAGTATATATATCGATAGATATAGTAACGTATGTATTTTGGGGTAAAGAGTAAATACTGTGTTTCTGAAAGACAGAGGCTCACTCTGGTTGAGAGAAGGGACCTCTTGGTGACGCCAAGAAAGGATTCTCGAGAGCCATATTTCAGCTTAGTGACAAAAGGATGGGGGGACAGGACTGACTCTCTGGACTGTGAAAAATGCCCGAGCAGAACTTATTGTCTTCGGTGAGGAGGAGGCGAGCCCGGACCCCACAACCACATTCCCCTGCCTTTACAGGCACAAAACAAGCAGGGTCACACCAAGGGGGGAATAAACGGACAATCAGGGGCCGAGCTGGCCATACAATGTACAATGTTTATTAATGAATGAAAATGGTTTCAGAAGTATATGATAACTATGTGTTGTAAATAATTATGTAATATTAAGTACATAAAAAGAAAGTAATAATAAATAGCGGTGCAATCGGGAGCCGGAAAGGTGAAGCTAATACGTAATAAGGGGCGTGGCCAGTGCGAGAATAAGAGCACACCGATTGGCTGGCGAGTTGTGGCGCTCGGAGGTGTGAGTCACCAGCTTACGCGCTTTATAAGGGATTATCCGTCTTGACGGTGAGCAGACGCGGGACGACGACAATTGGTAGCCCAAGTTTAGCTGAGAATAGTTTTTCGATATTAGATGATTGTCCATGGAGCCCGAAGTTGGTCAGACGCGGGGCTATCACGTGATAGCCCGAGGTTGAATTTTTTATTACGTTGACGGCCACGCTTCGGAAAACCGAGGTTTTTCCGACGCCAGGCGGCCCACGTGATGAAAGAAAGAACATGTTTTAATATAAATTACTGATTTAAGATAAATTTATGTTTAACGCCCGAGTTTAAAAAGAGCTATAGCGTAACGTCACAACAACTAAAGATATCAACATATTGAAGGATTCTAATGATATCGAGAACTAATCGAACACAAATGTCAAGTCTTTTCACCCGCTTGAATGATTAACTTAAAATATTCATGAAAGTGCCTTATGTATGTATGTGTGTGTGTGTGTGTGTGTGTGTGTGTGTGTGTGTGTGTGTGCATGTATGAGTATCCCATTGAAGTGAAAATCACAACAACCGCGTCATGTTCGAGCTATATCGACTTTTCAATGTATTCATCATAGAAAAACATTTCACCATATTTCCTCCTTAAGTAGTGGAATTTAGAAAAGTCTCTCTCCTTACCAGAAACTTTTCTAAATTACTGCCACATTGCTCCTATGCGCAAGGCGGTGAAATGGCGCGCATTGGTTCCCATTGTAATGCTGGAACTATTGGACTTATTGACGGAAAGTCTGTACCGAAGTTCACTGTAAGCACCTTATTTAGTTTCTCGTTAATCCGAGCAGTAGATTTTTTGATATATCTGAACAGAAATGATGTCGTTTTTAACCACGTCAGAGAGCTAGGAAATAGTATTTCTAATGCGCGTGACGTTTTAAAAGCATGTACTATCTATCGTAAATGTGTTTTCTTTTCGTAGATAGATACATCGTGAACTCTTGTAATAGCTGTGCTAATAAATGCATATTTCTAACCCGTGACGTCGATGTTAAGAGCTGACCGAAATCTCTCCCTCACTTAAAACTTTGAGTAGCATCACAGTAGTTCATCACAGTCCTGTGATTAACAAACACTCTTCTTATTCCGCAGAAGGGAGGTAGGGTTATAACATCACCTCGCCCCTCGTGACTGGTTTCGACGAATATTATTAAAAAATTTTTACCAGCAGAATATTTTAACAGTCTGTTACAAAGCCTGCTGAAATATCATTATTTTGTACTTTGAAATCCAAATTTTCCCGCTTGGTTGGTGTTTATTATATTATTCTTAGGTCCCACCCCCCTTCCACGTTATCTGATGTTTCAAGGCAGAAGAAACAACCATGGTTTTAGTTATTTGTATAATTAACGAAATTATGGTTCATTGACTATTTTTTATATGTGCCCTCTTGTGAGTTAAAAATAATAATCATCGAAAAACCCGTAGGAACAAGAGAACATGACCTTAATATCGAGGTATTCCTAGCGCTTTTAGGGGGAAAAAGGTCCCGGGGGGGGGGGGTGACATGAGAGGAATATGGAACTGCACCGGAATTGGGAGCGGGAGAGACCCGAGATGACCCGCTGACCAACGGTATCATCCGGCACGATTCCCACATGCGAAAATCCGGGGACCAACCCAGCCGGAATCGAGCCCGGATCGCATTAGTGGGAGGCAAGTGGACTGACGATTCGGCCACCGCGGCCCTCGTTGTTGCTCCGTATTGTGAATGTACATAGTAAACACATATTTTGCCTAACGTCGTGTCTTCTCGAACATGCAGGCTGCTAAGCGGCGTGAAGTGTGTAGGTACATATAGTTCGGTCGGGATCACGGTCGTAGAAGTACAGGTCTGGGTTGCTTGGCTGTAGTTTGTTAAGTTACCAAGAATGTTGTACTTTTTGGCGCTGTAATCCAGGCGGTCGGACTCAAACTCCGCCCGCTTTTTTCCATTGTTAACTTTATAAAGTAAACAAAGATTTCTGGAGCCATGATTTAAAATTGTGAGCGAAGGAAGTGTTTCATAAATTTATATAATATACGATTTGATAAATAATTTATCTTAGTGGGAGAGAAGTGGGCGGAGTTTGAGCTCGACCACCCGGATTACAACTCCAAAAACGTATAGTATTATCGGTAACTTGGTGAACTGCAGCCAAACAACAAAGGGGTCAAGTTTCCAGGCGAGTGTCCAGACCTGTTCTTCTACGGCCGTGGTCGGTATAAAGTGAGCACTAAAAATACTAACCTTTGCAAATTAAAACCAGTCTTTACTGCACATTATTCTACATAAACTATAGATGCCTTACTGCTTGTATGGTTGGCAACGAAACAACGCAATAGTTCCGTGAATTTTCCTATTTAAATTCAACTATACTGAAACAAAATCAACCGAAATCGACATAATTGTATTTTATATAATTAATAAACATTTTTATCAAACTGTATCGATTCATGCTAACTACACATTTTATTTTACACGCGCAAACATTAATTGACGTGTCCAGTGAGGTTAGACATTTACCGGCGTCAGTCGTTACGAGCGAAAAGATATGAATGTGTTGAAAATAGAATTTTAGGAGGACTTTTTAAAGTGCTCACTTAAGCCCGAACCGTCTACAGAAGTTCCCTCCCCCTCCCGAAAAATGCCCTTCTTCCATCAGTTCAATCAACCCAACAGTAATAAATGTATCTTGCATACGTTGTTTTGCGCTCGCGCAAATAACAGTATAACATGTGTAACCGGCATATAGCCTTTAAATGAAAATAAACGACACAAATATTGTAAATACTGTAAACTATGTTAGAATAGTCGTAGAAAGCCAGTTGAAATTTCATTATGATTAGAATTGTATGTTTTGTGTGTCTCAATTGCAAAATTTGGCTTAAAGTAATTACTTTGTAATTTAGTTTTGAGTACTGGCGAGAGGCGCAATATGACCGGAGGATTGTGGCCTTTATGTTACGGCAGTTAACACAGCAGGGGAGGGAAAGTTGCGAAAACATGGGGTGAAAGCGAGCGAGCAGCCTTGAGCCGAAGAGGGACACGCGGTGTGGATGCTGAAAACTAGGGCACCTAGAGGCGTGGCTACGCCCACCCCCCTGCTGTGCAATTTAATATTAACTTTAGGTTTGTTCGCGTGGTCTGCCAGTTTTACCAGCCGAGGGCAAGTTGCTATGACCACCCGAACGATATCTGGCAGTAAACAAGCATGTTGTTGTTTTGAAAAACACCCGCGAAGGTTTGTTTTGAAAGTTTAGCATTGAAATCTCAATTTGGCTTCCCGACGTATTATTTTAATTACGTTAATAAATAGAAATACTTTCGTTTAGGCCTAAAGAATGTAAAACCAGAGATCGCAGGAC
>PNEQ01089413.1:0-15331 GCA_003012365.1 Medauroidea extradentata | reverse complement strand
ATATATATATATATATATATATGCTAATTGACATTTACATAGTAAATGTTGTGTAGATAAACTAAGAGTGAAGTTGTGTTCGCGTCGTTGAGCGAGACCATGCCTCGCGCACGAAATATTCTGTCTTCTACCTGCCACCAAAACAACAGCGATTCGCGGAAATCGTCAAGAGGGGCATAGAAATTTAATTTATACTATCCTTTATGTATAACAAAAAAGTTTCTCGCTAACTATAATTTACTCTGTATTTTCTTGTCAAATGTCGACATGGTATTGTTAAAAAATTTTTTTAATAACTTGATGGTTGCAGAAAATAAATTTGATCTACATTATCACTGGTAGCATAGTTCTTAAATGCAATGTAAAAATTTTGAATGCATTTGGCTGAATAGTTTTAGATTTATGATGAGTTTAGTTTGTCAGATTTTTGGGACGCGCGAGCATGCATCGGCTTGCGCTAGCTCCGAAAGACCCAAAATGGCGGACGATTATACCCACTCTTTATAGTGCCTTAGGTTTTGAGCGGTAAAGTTTTGATATGTTATTAAGCATGCTCGACTGTGTAAGTGAGCCAAAATTCAGCTTTGGAAAAATTTTTTGGAGGTTAAAACCTTTGATTCCTGGCCTATTAGTGCAGTAGATAAAGTTGATTAGACTTATATGTACTTAGTTCATATTTTCATAGTGGCGGTCATTTAAAACGTTTTTTCTTCATGAGATAAACAAAACTAATTTTTGAAGAGAGAGGTTGTTTACATTAGCCTTTCAAAATGCTGGTAATGTGAGTATCTTAAGTACTCTTGATCACATGAGTTATCTACACTAACCATTCATCTGGAAATCCCCAAATTCGGTACATATGTTTGATATTAAGGTATTTTTAACATATCATTTTCAGTTTTTAACACAGGTTGATTCAGACAATTTTTTATTAGTACCGCATGGAGAAATTTATAATGAAGTAAGTTGAAAATTTAATTTGAATGATTACGTGAAATGGGTAATAGTTTAAAATTGATTTAATATTTTTTCTTCCTAAAATAAGATAGGCTATTTGGTCTTTAATTGTTTCAGCACTTGTTATATTGCTTTACATTTTAAGAAATAAAATTTTGTAGTTATTTTCTGGTTAATATTACTACCACTATAATTCACTTTGAAGAAAAATTTTAAGACATATTTTTGGCATGTATTTCATAAGCTATAGCCTCATTAAGATAAAAAAATTATCCCACACAACTTACAAGGAAATTGTGTATTAAATGTAATTTGGCGATTCAACGTTAATATTACTAAACATACTCTATTTCCCAAGATTTCATGTCATGAATTAATTTATTTTCTTCTATAACATCTGTGCCGACGCTAAGAAAATGTAAAATTAAAAACTTAACTTTTCAAACTTTGTTTTAATTAGTTCAAATTGTTGTAGGTTCACTAAGTTAGAAGATAGAATCACATGAAGAAACAAAGAAATATTTTATAACATTTACATCTACATTATCAATGTGAAATTTTTTGGTTTATTTGCACCAAATTAAGGAATGTAGTCTTATTAGTTACGCTTGTACTTTCTCGATGTATGCACATACCATTCGCAGATTAGTGTACAAGTGTATTTACTTTAAAAATAAAACTGTAATTTTTAAATGTGATCACTTACCTTGAGATTTTCCTTACAAAATACCGAAAAAAAAAACTATTAAGTCAAAAGCAGCATTTGCACGTCTATTAAATGTTCTCTCGTCTCTATGCACAAGTCACAGAACTAGCGAGTAGATTTTCTGTCGTACAAACGATTTTTTGAATTAGACTTTTACGAATCTGTACATTTTTTAAATATATTTAACTAAATTTTTAATTACAATGGCATGAGAATGGATATATTTTTACAAATTATTTATAGCATGCTAGCTGTTTTGAAAACGTCCCGTTACAGATTTTTGATTTTTTTTCGTAGGTGAATATATCGTGAACACATTTAATTATTTCTGAAACTTTTATTTAACATGACGTAACTTAGATTAAATACGAGTTATTTAAGTAAAAAAATATAAACGACATTCGTTTTATTTTGCTTGTAAAAATTTTATTTCGGAAATTAATTAAAAAAATATTGTAATGTTTGTAAAGAACAAAAAAAGTCAAGTCATTATATTCCGTACACTAGACGTGGTATTCCTACATGTTGACTACAATTCACAGGAGGAAAATTTTCTATTCGTTAATGGTTCATTATACATTTATCTTATTTCTATATTTTTGAGTCAGTTTAATGCTTAGAAACTATATTTATGGAAATAAACATTAATTTAATTTTTTCCTTATTGTGATACATAATATATAAAAAAGTAAAAAAAAAAATTTTGGAGTGACCGGGATTCGAACCCAAATAAAATTGTTACCGGGCCGACACATTAACGCCTAAGCTACTCAATTACTTTCTTAAAAACTATCAATAAAATATATGACTGGATTTGTTTGTATGGACATACTCCATTGCGAAATAAATGACTTTCACAAGAAAACTAAAAGTTTTCTTATTAAAGTCATTTATTTCGCAATGGAGTATGTCCATACAAACAAATCCAGTCATGCACTCCCATTGCACAGTTCTTTCAAAGATCATAATAAAATATATGTTTACTGCAATGCTTTTATAACTACAAATTTGTTGATTTTGGATTATTTGGGCTTTTAAAATGCTAGTGAGTTATTATTTAGTATTCCTGCTGCCACAAAGTTTAATTTTCTGCATAATTAGAATGTTTTTGTTTTCTCTTTTTATTATTAAAAACGATATTCGTCCAGCAAGGGGTAAAATACGTTGTAACGTGTGTAGCTGTCTGTAGGGCTGAGGTCCGTTCTACAGTGATACGGAAACGTAACGCCAACGGAAACGCATCACCGTAACGTAAAGCAACCACACTACGTCACTCTCACGCCCGTTCTACAGTGCATGGATTTCACGGAACCGTAGCAAAACTTGGGCCAATAAGATCATAGTATAATGACGTCACTTGATACCACTGTAATCAAATTGGTATACGGTAAATTTTAAACGTTTATTGACTAGTGTAGTGGCAATTTTTGAATGTTTTCTGTTTTGTTTACATCGAGGTTGTGCATGTTGTCCAGATGGAAATGGAAGAAATATTCACTTTGCTTATTTTTTTGGGTTGTGCTCAGCAATTTTTGTGTTTGTGGAAAACTGTTCTGAAAAGGAAAAAGAGAAACGCGGCAAGAAGATGGTATGTGCGGCCTATCATACACTTACGACAACAGCACGGAGCGTATAGAAATCTTTTCCAAGAACTTAAAATATCAGATCACGAGGAATTTTTCAAACTAACAAGAATGTCAGTGGAACATTTCGATAATCTGCTACATCTTGTTGAACCGTTTCTACAAAAGAAAAGCATCAGGATGCCATTATCAACCAAA
The DNA here is from genome assembly GCA_003012365.1 of Medauroidea extradentata. Classification (NCBI taxonomy): domain Eukaryota; kingdom Metazoa; phylum Arthropoda; class Insecta; order Phasmatodea; family Phasmatidae; genus Medauroidea; species Medauroidea extradentata. The sequence continues at coordinate 11,887 of PNEQ01089413.1, read as the reverse complement.
CAGCGCTTGGCAATGACACTATGGTAAGGAAATTTAGTTAAATATTTAATTTTTTATCCACCCTATTTCTTGTAACCGCCTGTCCTTGAAACTATAGGTAGTAAGGTAAATATTATGAATAGCTACTCGTCGTGTACGGGTCAAACAATTTGTTTCGTTTAAGTTATGTAAGGTTAAGTTAGGTTAGGTAACCTGAACTAACATAACTCAACACATTTTTTTTATGTAGGACTACTTCTGACGTCTCTAAAACATTTTTCATTCATAAACAATAGCCTACCTCTGAAATCAACATTTTGGCCAACACACAATGAGAAGCTATTCATAATATTTACCACAGTGTGCTGTTAGTTTGAATGTGTATGATTATATGTCCAAAAATTATGCTGAAGCCCATGTTGATCCCATATAATTAATCTTTTATTAGCTGTTTTTTTAATGTAATGAAGTGGACACAGCAGAAACTTGATACATTATGGTGTTTTGCATACTCCTTTTCTGAAACTGTGTTTTGTATAGGCTAACTTAATGTTAAGTAGATCAGGAAAATTGTTTGTTGGGCAAAAGCAGTGTACACATTATTATGTATCTCACATGTTGTGTATTTATCTTTAAGACGTACGTGAAAATAAAAATTACAATTTCACGATTAACTGATTTTAATGTGTGTAGCAAATAAAACTTAATTAACAAGGTGAATAGGTTCACTTCAATCTAGACTGTGTTCGGTTTCAGTGCAATGTGCCCATGACCACTTGCCCTAGTGCCCTTTCCATCTTACCTTGTTCCCTTGTGAAATTGGATCTAGGACTCGAAAAGGTACGTGGTACCTTTCCGAAGGTGGACGAGTTCTAAAGTAACTTAGGATATATGAGCACTTGTTAGAACTGCAAACACGTATGAGTGCCTAATCAACCCCCCCTCCCTCTCCTTTGCAATACATAGGTACACTTAGTTATTCATTCAGTTTGTCTTGTGATAAACGTTCTTGTATCTTGCAATAATACAGTAATTGTTTTGTTTTTACAGCTATTTGGCTCATGGTGACAGCCATAAAACCACAGCCTTGCATTTTAGGGTTGGGCTGTCTACCTCTTACAAAATTGTACATGAAACATGTCAAGCAATTGCGGATGCCTTGCAACCAGGTTATTTGCAAACACCAACCAGAAGACATTGGGAAGAAATTGCAAATTAATTTTGGGAACGTTGGAATATCCCAGCATGCCTGGGTGCAATAGATGGCAAACATGTGCGCATTGCAGCACCAGCAAACAGCGGCTCTGCATTTCACAACTACCACGGTTTCTTCAGCATTGTTCTGATGGATGCTTGTGATGCTCAGTATCGTTTTACATGGGTGGATATAGGTGATTATGGTAAGGAAATATATAGTTATTGTCATTGATTAGATAAAATTGTTTCAAAACTGTAACATTCACTTTTGTATTGAGTGTTGGTAATAGGACCACCCAAGAATTGATTATTTGTGTCTGTTCATTCAAACCTCCAGTCCAACACAATATGTGTGCTTGGAATTCACAAGAAGTTTACAAAATAACTTAGTAGTGTAAAAATATTTAAAACTACATTTTTTACATACAATACAAAATTGATAACAAGCATTAAAAAAAACATACAAGGGAAAAACATAATATAAAAATTGTGTAATTATATGGAAGCCAAGTAAGTGAAGTAATACTATTATAGGCCGTTCGGAATAAAGTGAACACTAATTATTTAACCTTTGAAAAATATCACTAGCTGTTACTACATAGAATTCAACATTACCGATAGTCACTTTACTGCTTGTATGGTTGGCAACGAAATAACACAACATAGTTCCGTGTTTATTCGTATTTAAATAGAACAACACTGAAACAAAATCAACCGACAGCGGTGTAGTTTTATTTTATATAATTAATAAACTTATTTTTATCGAACTATATAGGTACCTATCGACTGAACCATTTATCTTACACGCGCAAACATAAAGTGACGAGTCCCAGGAGGTTAGACTTTTCCCGTCGTTAGCCGTTACACGCGGAAAAATACGAATTGGCTGGAAATAGATCTTTAGCAGGGCTTTTTCGAGTGCTCACTTTATTCCGAACTGTCTGTACCTATAATACATAATAATTTTTTAGATAATCACATTTCTTCTCTGCTTAATCTTTCTTTCTAGCTCTCTACCCATCTACCGCATCACTTCTTTCCTTCATTTCACATGCATTTAAGCTACTGTTCCTTTTTAATCCCCCCTCTCCACAGGAAGAATCCATTTCTGCAGTGAAAATGTAACCACCATCATTATATTCCTAAATTCACTTCATAAGATCTCTTTTAACACTTTCCCCTTTAGACCATTTTTCAAACCTATCCCCGAAAAAAGTTCTGTCCCTGGCTTATTTCCTTGCCCAAACAGCCACACCAATATATCATTAACCTACTCAGCTATTTTCCTCCATAATCTCCAACTCCGCCACTGGAATGTTGTGGTCAGTGATCACTTAGAAAAATTGCCGCACCAACATCATTCTCAGTTCTAACACCACATCTAGTACAGACCCCTCCCCTTCACCATTGCATCTACTAGGTTTCTCTACTGCCTGCACCAAACCTCTGTTCACTAACTGTGCTGTCATTCTCTGTATCACATTATCCATCACTTCTACTGACTCACCAACCTTTCTAACCCCTTCCTTACACACCACATTATTACTCCTCCCCTTCCCTCGCTCTTATGAATTTATTTTTCTTAGAATCACTGTCAAGCACCTACTTGGTCAACCATTTCTCCATTGCTACAACTGAGTGAGGTGGCACAAGGGTAACACATTGGACTCCCATTCTGGAGGACCAGAATTCAATCCCTGATTCAGGCCATTCTGTATCTCAATTTTTGTTTTACGATTCCTGTTGGTGTTTTTTACATGGCAGTAGTATGGAAAAGCAATTTTTGTGTCATTTTGAGGTGCCTCAACATCCAAAAAAATAAAAATAGAGAAGTGTCAAAATTTTTCGTAGGTAAAGATACCAGACGCAAGTTTATTAGTACTTCTTAAAACACTTTCTCTTGACATCTTGCAACAGTTAATGCACTGGCTGTATAGAGCTCTTAAGAGATTTGAATAATTGTTAAGTGTTCTTCAAAGCTTGTAGATTAGTTTTGTAGCTCAAAACAACATAACTTTGTCCATATATTTTAGTTTGATTAGGTTTAGTAAGTCTAAAACATTTATGTGTTTTTTTTTTTTTTTTTAGTAAAATTACAATTCTAAAATAGATAGGTTGTAGAGGACTGACCTTCAGGTGTTTGATTTGATGGTTGTCTCTGGTTTTTCTTCTTGAGAAAAATCGAGTATCAGGTATTTTTACAAGGAATGTATGATTTTTTAAGGTGGCCATCTGCCAATTCCACTGAGCTATCTGTAGAGTGCAGAGCTTCGGCAGTTATCAGATTACTAGATAACTGCTCATTGTACAAGAGTGATGTCTGCTTAGGAATAGCATTTAAAGGACATAATTTTTGTGTATACCCATTTCAAGTTTACCACTACTCAATAAAGTATATCTTCTAGCAGCTTAAAAATTGAGTTTTTATTTATTTTTTTTTTTTAGACATTGAAATCTGGGGGCAGGATCTTTTAAAAGATATAGGTGTGTATGATACAACTTTGTTTTTCATAATACATCACAAAATAATGATACCACTGAAAGTTTCATACAGATGCATTGTTGATGTAAATTCAGTGAGTTGCGCCTAGAGGCTAGGGAGAAGCATGATACCAGTGTCATTTTGTCCTCACCGCTTCTACACTTTTAGGCCCTGAACATGCAAAATATGTTCACTCAGACAGCCACCTTAAATAAGGTTTCTTTGTACTAGAAAGCAGTCACAGTGACATATGTAAAGTTTAATAACTACAGTTAGTTAATGACATGCATGCATCTGTACTAATTTGTGGCGCAAACTGTATCGTGTGTTATTTTGAACATTTGTGCAGGATCGGACAATGACGCTGGCATATTTGCAAACACCCAGTTTGGCAAGGCACTTGAAACAGGCACTGTGAATTTTCCACAATCGTCTCATCTTCCCAGCACAGAGACAGTGATTCCTTATGCTTTTATTGGGGATGAAGGGTCCCCTAAAGAAGTACCTATTGAGACCCTATTCAAGACGAACTGTCGTCGCAGAAGAGCACAAGATATTTAACTATCGTTTGTCTAGAGCCAGGAGAGTTATTGAAAATGTTTTTGGTATTGTTGTATCGAGGTGGAGAATATTGCAAAAACCATTGGCATTCTCATTACACAATGTTGAAAACTTGGTTTTGGCTGTGTGCTGCCTACACAATTACCTTATGTCAGTGAATGGGCCACAGAACAGGTATAATTATGTTGGTTTAGTCGACCAGGAAGGGCCTGACGGCCAAGTAGTTCAAGGGGAATGGAGGCAGCAGGTTAACGAAGGTTTATTCCTGAGATTGGGGAGGGTTGGTGCCAACAATGCTGGGTTAAATGCATTGCAACGAAGAAACGAGCTAAGTGAATATTTCATGACTGATGTTGGAGCTGTTCCGTGGCAATGACAGCACATTGTGTAGTTCCCGTTGTATATAGACATGTGTATTCATTATAATGGTAATGTGTTACGATTTATGTATTTAATATTTAAATGGCAAGTAACTAGGAGGTTCTGGTTTGATAGATACACCAGACATACTAAATCCAGTTATGAAAGGGGTAATGAAATTGACCAGAGTCGCTCGTGAGTCGTCGAGAAGATAGGTTGACTAGGCACACTGCTCCCGAGCGACATAGCTAGCATAGGATAGCAAGTGGGGGAAATACTCCGCGGCACTACACTGCTAGGGTTCCTATCTCGTGGCAAAGCCCGGGTACTGAGTGTACTCTGTAGCCTCCCCAGTGAAAGGAGTGCGGGTTGAACCACGAAATAAATAGCTTTAAGTACAACTACACAGAGAATTAGGGACTAATTCTCTAACACTTAACAGCAGCATTTAGAACCTAGGGAAATAGAACCACACCACAGGAAATAGACTAAATAAAACAATAGACGATAAACAACCACTAGACAACAAAAAAACTGGAAATAAATAATAACTAACACACCCAACTAGTAGGCAAAGGCCAAATAAATACACCTGGTATTGGCCAACTAGGACACAACAGGTAAGGCACTCAAATGCATAAAGGCCTAACTACACATAACTACAAGCAAAAAAACTGGTAGACAACTGACAAACACTACGAACAGACATAATTAATAACACAAAGCATTTAAAACACCAGCCAAAACTCATAAACAGTAATAAAAACGTAAAAACGGACAAGAGGTAACAACACAAGACAAGGAAACTGGGACAAACTCAGGCGGGACTGCTGCTCGCTCGTGATTGGCCGACAGGTTTTAGCCGACCAATAGGAAACCAGCAGGACGACAGAGACGAGACAAGACAGCGGGACCTCACCAGGGAAAGGAAACAGGAGAGTTCTGTTCTAGCAGCCGTGGTGAGCACATCGTGCGCACCACCGTCCAGTCTTCCAGACCTTCAGCTCTTCTACTGTATCTTGTCTGTGTGCCTGATACATAACCGTGCCAACGAAAGTACACAGTGCAGGGAGGTAACTATTGCTTCAGGCCGGGTAGGCAACTAGCTAGCTTAAAGTTTTTATTTTAGGCGAGCTTGCAAGTGCTCGGCAACGAGGGACAATTGAAAGGTTTCTGTCTGCTGTTGTTTTAACAGCGGCAGCCAAACTCTTCAAGTCTTCATTAGCAATCATAAATATTTAGTGTTAGTGTAGCTTATATTTATTCGTTACATTGATTAGTTTTTCCACTCCCATCACCCCCTCGGGGGCCCATCCCGGCGTCATGAGTGACGCCAAAAAACGTAAGCAGGATGACCCCGACCCCAACAGCGCAAGGATGGATTCCGAGACCGGAACCACAACCACCCAGGCCCAAACCCCGCCCCCCAAAAAGCCAGACCTTCGTCCGATCACGGTGTACCACACCAAAGAAGTGACGTACCCCATGGTAATGCTGCTCTTAAAGACCAGCTGCAGCAGCCCACCACCAACAAGATTGTACCACAAGGTGTACAATACCTGCCCAAATCCGTCGAAGACTACAGGACTGCCATCAGCATCCTGGAGGAATTAGGCGCTGGCTTCAGCGTACTAACGCCCCGCAACGAGCTGCCAATGAAGGTAGCCATCGAACGACTCGACAAGTCACTCCCTCCCTCGTTCATACGAGAGGACTTGCAGGCCCTGGGCTTTGACCCAATAAACATTGAGCCTAAGTACTCGATGAAAGACCGCCGCCCACTTGACATTTTTGTAGTTGAACTGCCAAACAATGAGCAGTCGCGCCGCATCTTTGAGCTCCGCAGCCTGTGCGGGCTCATTATTAAGGTAGAGGACTACCATCGTCCCGAAGGCCTTGTGTGGCTACAGTCCATGCGTGAAACGCGTAGCAAACTTGCACGATGGTCAATGGCATTGTAGGGCTATGACTTTGAGGTAGAGCATGTCGCAGGGAACGACAAATAGCTGCGATGCGTCGTCGCGTGCGCCATGCGCTGACGTCATCGTATGTGACATGACAAGCTGGGAAGACATCCTGCCGCCTGGACCGCAACCAGCTGAAGCCCATCTGTATCAGCTGATAGCGGTACGGCAAAAGGCCAATGTCAACACCATATACGAGCATGTTGTAGCTGCACAGCGCGATTGTACAATATGCCAAAACAAACACCAAAAGTACGCAAATGCATTGGTGAATCACTGGCGAGTAGTTGACGACCGTGTGGAAACACGCCCCCCCCCCTTTCGGGATGGGCCGTGGAGGCTGTTTGTGCCCCATTGTGAACGCGGGAACGTGCTACGCCATGCCCATGACGGACACTTCGCCGGACACCAGGCGCGTGTCAAACAGCCCACAACATCAACCACCTGTTCTACTGGCCAGGGGTGACCTGGGCAGTAAAACGTCACGTCAGAAGCTGCGAAACCTGCAAGAAGTTCAAGTCACGAAGAGCCGACGGCGAACAGCAGCAGCAGCCACATCTACCGGAACGCCCCTTTGAAACGGTCGCATTGGACATTATGGGCCCATACTCGCATTCCACAAACGGCAAACGGTTCATTCTAGTGGTGAAGGTCATGTTTTCTAGGTGTACAGAAGCGTATGCTGTTTCCAGCACACGTGTCAAAAACCTAGTGCGAACACTTGACACCGAGTTCTATGCAAGATGGGGCTACCCTAAAGTGCTGCTCATGGACAACAGGTCGCAGTTCACCGGGAAAAAGTGGAGAGACGCATGTGGTAAGTGGGGCATCTACCACCACACCACGCCGGTGTATCACTCCTAGTAGGTAGACACTAACCTAGGGTGTGCCCCTTCTGGGTCAACAAAAAAAAAAAAAAAAACAGATTTCGACAGCACAGTATCACTCGAAACATTTCGATCGTTGATAAACGACAATCGAAAGCTTTCGAGACACCATTTCTTACTTAGAACTACAAACTTCCCAAAATGATCGAAATCGAAACTTCACGAATGTAAACTTCGTGCCGAGAAACTTAGAATAAACCACCTAGTAATAAGCAATAAACAACAATAAACTACCAAATTCACATTCTTAAATCTGTATTTTCTATGAGTGTTATACATTTTGGGGCTTATTCATAGTCGTTTTTGACCCGGACTAGTGCGGGATTATCGTCGGACTAATTTTTGTCTTATTCATATACGCGGACTAACGCTAGTCCGAGGATCATCTGGCATTAGTCCGGCCTAACTTTTAGTCCGGACCAAGGGTAGGTTTAACGATGGGCTAAGTCGAAAATTAACATGGCGGACCATTACAAAATAAAGACGACGTCTGTTTTATATACGCAGCTTATGGAATATAATGGATATTTTACACTAAAAACTTATTATACGTCTACACTGATAATTTATTTAGTAATAAGCATTAGTTACTTAATTTAAAATGGTCAAATTCAAACTTTGTGAGCAAAAAATCTTGTATTGCGTGTTTATTGTACCGTATAAGACATTTACGTACAGCAATAATATTTCATCAAGTCTAATAAGATGGCAATTATTGCTATAAGCAAATGAAACCGTAAATATACGATTTGTGTAAAATACTTTATCTATCATCTTGCATTTGTATATATTAATTATCCACTTGCATTGTAAGTGTCTCGGTAGCTCAGGAGGCCGACCCCCCCCCCCCCCGGGGCTCAGTTGGTTGAGCGGCCGACTTTGGTGCGAGGGGTTCTGGGTTCGATTCCCGGGTCAGGCTGGGTGTTAATTTGTGTTTGTTCATTGGGTCTCCAACCTTGTCACCACACAAAGTGTCTTATGAAAATACTGGGGTCAATCGAAATATGTCAAACCTAAGGGGGGAATGGTTGGTGCAGTGTTGATGCGGAAGACTCCGCATCGCCGCTGCACCAAACATTTTATTAATAAAAAAAAAGGGTAAGGTACTGGCATAGTAATCCGAAGGTTGTGGGTTCAAATCTCCCCTGGTACAAAAAAATTTTTGTTCTTTAAATTTGTTAGTTTTTAATTGCACATAAAGAAAATAATGCAGTTTTCTTATTTTATAAGTGCATTTATTCTGCACATTCTGTAACATTAAATTCGTTCTACATCACGACAGTAAATCCTGTAATGTTTATTTGCACAAAATATTCTTATACATATTTCCGACGTTTTTATGCGGAATTTTACTGTTAAATTTTCTTGTTAGTTCGTTACATAATGGCACAGCACATATCATTCTTGTTATAATGCTATAATAAAGAACGCCGAGCAGAGTATCATCATCTTTACTAAACATAACTCAACCTCGATACACCTCTCAACATTATCGCTAACAGACCCGACTACAATCCATTTATATCACCACTTCCATAAAGTGAACAATACACACACAGTATTAAGTCTGCCTGCTTTTGGTACCAACTTAGAAAAACAAAATTGTCCTTATATTACACCTTCCCCCAATTTTGACCAGGCACACAAAATTTAAATTTACAATGTAGCAATGCTTTGGTCAGCACATCAGCCAACTGATTGCGAGTTTCTACATACACCAACTTTAAGACTTGACTTTGCACTAGGTCTTTAAGAAAGTGATATTTAACACTTACATTCTTGGAACGATTTGTCTCAAAAGTACTCGCCGTTTTAATGCAAGACTGGTTATCCTCAAATAAGACAAACTGCACATCTTTCACATTCAAAACTTCTACCAAAATCTTACCTACAAACAAACATTCAACAGCAGCTGAAGCTAGAGCTATATATTCTGCTTCAGTGCTAGAAAGACTTACACATGGCTGTTTTTTACTTTTCCAAGGCACATTATTGCCAAAGACTCTTAGGAAATAACTTGTTATGCTTTTTCTATCATGTTTGTCATTGGCAAAATCAGCATCTACGAAACCATCAACAACTGGTGCATTTGATTTTTCATACTCCAAACACCACTCTTTGGTTTTGTTTACGTATCTCAATACATGTTTCAAATGCTTATAATGAAGAGTGTCATAGCAATTATGAAATTTGCTAAAATATGAAACCGGAAAACTTAAATCAGGCCTACTACCAATCATGAGGTACATAAGACACCCTATAAGTTTTTTACAAGGGAGCCCCTTTTTACATGACGCACTTGGCTCTAGTTGCAGTTTTGGTTCCATAGGAATATCAGCATATTTACTTTCAACCACATGAAATTTCTTTAGTACTTTGTCAATTAACCCTCTCTGGCTAATCTGCAGTGTATTATGTTTACTATGAATTTCTAAACCTAAGAACTTAAATGTACCTTTGTCATAATATATTTCTGTCATTTCAAATTCTTTCATAAGCCTATCTTTATGACATGACATTGTTTGCTTACAATCTGAAAAAATCATCAAATCATCCACATACACAAGAACATATAGAGAACCTTTCCTAAACAAACATGGATCTACATTAGATCGTACAAAGTGCATATCAGTTAAGGATTGGCACAACTTTTTGTACCAACACTGAGGTGACTGTTTCAGTCCGTACAATGACTTTGTTAACTTACATACAACTTTACTATCATTAAACGGGGCTTTTACACCCACAGGCACTTGCCTTTGTCAAAGCACCACCTTTTGAAGTTATTTGAAGAGTATTCTCCACCATTATCACAGCGAATGACACTAACCTTTAGACCAACACCTGAAAATTTCCGTTCTGCACTCTCAACATAATGTTTCAAGTTTTCTTGAACCTCATCTTTTGTTTTCAAAAGGTAGACTACTGTGAAATTTGAGAACCCATCAATCACAGTTTGAAAGTACTTAAAACCATCAAATGTAGCTGGTGTAATTGGTCCACACACATCACTAGAAAGAATTTCTAAAGGTCTACTTCCTTTAGGACAGGTTGACTTGAAAGGTTGCCTTGTCATTTTCCCTTCAAGACAGGTTTCACAGTCATGAATTTCGTCCATACCTTCTAGTCCAGTTTTCTCTTTCAGTTTGCATATTGCATCATTACAGGGATGTCCTAGTTTTTCATGCCATGTTAAATTGACCATTACACTCTCTGTCAAAGATGTTAATTCTAAGACAAATAACTTCCCAACCTTTTCTGCTTTAAGAACTGTAACACCATTTTTCCTAATTGTAATAAGATTACTAAAAAAATCGTATAATACCCTGCTTCTACAACCGTCGAAATTGACAAAAGATTGTATTTGAAACTATCTACCACTAACACATTCTTTAATGTACACTGGTAAAATACTATAGTTCCTCTTTCAGTAGCAAGAAGTTTAGTTGAACCATCAGCAACAGCTACTGGAACAGGTACTTCTATTGTTTCTACGTTTATCATGAATGGCTTAACTACAGGGCTTGCAAAATGTTCAGATGCCCATGAATCACACAAAAAACACACTACAACTGAGTTATTATCAGAGCTGCTACTTACAGTTTTGTTGTCTCCACACATAGCCGTAAATATTGTGTTTGATACTTCAGTGATGACTGCCTGGTGGTGTCCTTTACTTGGTCCTGCTTTACCTCCTCTGCTGGTGTCTGGCGTAGCTCTACTTGATCCTGGATGGACTCTGCTAGATCCTGGATAGCCTCTGCTAGATCCTGGATAGCCTCTGCTTGATCCTGGATAGTCTCTGCTTAATCCTGGACAAACATTTCTTCTTTTCCAACAGTCTCTCTTCTTATGTCCTGGGAGTCCACAGTAACAACATAACAGTTTCTTTACCAGAAAGACATTGTCAACCTGAACATCTTTACATGTTCCTGTAATCATATTAACCCTCTTATTGTGCTCTTCTAACAACCGCTCCTTAATGTCATTAAATAACAATTTGTCACTGTATGTTTCAATTGCTATCACTAACCCCTTATAACTGTCTGGTAGGGTCATCAACAACTGACACGCCAAGGTTTCTTCATCAATGGTCACATCAATTAGCTTCAATTCACGTACTATTCGTTCAAATGCGGCAATGTGCCGTTCCAAATTTTCACCTTCCTTGAGGGTTAACTGAAATAGTTTCTTCCGCAAGAACAACTGTGAACTAACCGATTTCCTCATATATATCTTTTAGAGCATTTATGATCGTTCTTGGTGTCGTGCATTTCTTAATATGTTCCAACTGTGAGTCGGCTATCCTTCGTACAATTAGATGAATCGCAGTCTTCTCAGCTTTCTTCCAGGCGTTGACGTTTTTCTCTCGAAGCCTTTCTTGAACTTGGTCATCTTGTTTTACTGTCAATCCTTTCTCCTCCAATATCTCGTCCAATTCTTTGTCAACAAAATCA
>PNEQ01089412.1:0-15826 GCA_003012365.1 Medauroidea extradentata | reverse complement strand
TTGATTGTATTTGTGGTATGATTTATGTCTTTGTATATCAAGGGGCGTGATTATTATAACTAATGTATATTTTTTTGTTTGGAGTAACTTTGGATATTTTCATATGAGTTTGGAGTTTGAAGGAATTGTGTAATAACTTTGTACCTGAATTTAATTGTTTTATATGGGTCTTTTTAAAAGATTTTCCAAGATGCAAATATCTTGTGCCCACAAATAAATTACGAAACTTAAATAATATTTTTTTTTATATGTTTGTGATAACATCCCTCAAATTTTTGCACCTGTAAAATTTGTCTCCATCTTTAATTAATTGAACATCCATATTGGGTTTCATCCTGATAGATGTGTGTCTTCCAGAGTTTTGCACACATTGTGTGAGAACGGCTCACTTCCTAGTGCTCATGTGTGATCAGAACAAGGACTTGACCGACACGTAGGGAAAGATGAGAACATTGTTGACAATGTCCAGCGTAGTCCTACTACTAGCCCACGGCGCAATGTTACACGGCGCATTGTTTCATGTATATTTGGATGGCGATTAATGCACCATGGGCGATAGTACCCATTTCACTTACATACACCGTGTGCAAAATCTGCACATAGAGGACAACGACCAGCGTCTACAATTTCGTCAGTGGTTAAATAACATTTTATAACTATGTACGGCCAATATGCTTCACAGATGAGGCAGCGTTCACCCGTAATGGAATCTCCAATATATGCAACAGTAATTTATGGAACTCCAATGACAACAACCCACACTTTACTTTAGACACAGATCTTGAAGTGAGTTCCTCAAACAATGTATGGTGCGTTATGTTGGGTGATCGGCTGACAGGCCCCATAGTTTATACACTGTTAGAAAAATCAGTTAATTTACCGAGGTTTTAACAAAGAACACGCCTTAGAAAAACGAAGTAGCAATCATAATTTTAAATTACGGAATCTTCGTGGAAAAGTCCGTAAAGAAGCGCAGACAGAGATGGATATAGCTTTCTCTCTCTCTCTCTCTCTCTCTCTCTCTCTCTCTCTCTCTGTGTGCACATACTTCGTGCATGTTTGTCTATCTTCGACTAAGGTCCGTCCGGTTCAGTTTTGCCAACGCATATTTACGGAAAGCTGATTAAACTAAAAAGTTCGTTAGACTTCTATTATAGCAGTGGAGGAGCACCTTTTCCTGCTTTTTGCTATTTAGAATTTGAAAATTCGTTAATTTCCTTTTTTAGACTAATCAATGTGAAGACTATAATATTAAATTGTGACACATAGTTACTTATAGTGACAAAGACGCTTACTTGGTTGCACTGATAATGCGTTTCACCTTCATGCCTACGCATATTGACTTGCAATCTTCCAGGTTATGTTTTCACGCAAAACACGTGTACGTTTTTGTACTACGCAAAAGCATTAAAATTCCTATGATATAGAAGATTTTGAAGACACAAAAATTCTAGAAGTAACGGTTTTTTTCTGTGTAAAGGTAAGTGAAATTTTCTTATGTAGGCTATTGCTAGTTGTGATGTTGTGATTTAGGATAGTAATAAAATAACGGCGTGCCGTAGAATTGACTTGGTTTTAAAGCAATTTGCTAAAAAATAAGCTTATAATTATTAAAAGAAAACAAAACATTATCGTATTTACTGTGTTAAGTATGAGTGTATAAACAGAAGGTTAGGATTTTTGTTAGTGCTCCATCAAAAATTGCTGGTTTTATAGCTAGTTCATGACTTGTCCATGAAATGTTAATGACTTTTTTTTGTAGTTTTCACGTATCCAGGAAAATATAAGTTACCCCGCCCGTGTCCAACAGCAGGGAATTTCCGTAGCACTTGAGTTAAGTTGTGATTTTATCTCGTCTATTTAGTGACCACGACTAATGTTTAAAGTTAAATATTGGTATCAACTAAAAATACACAAAATTATCGTCGCATAAAGACAAATAATTAAATAATGTATTTTTAATAACGTGTTTTTACCCTAAAATTTAACTGCATTTCATTGCCCTCTGCAATACAAAGTTTTTTTAAGTTGGAGACGTAATTTAGTTAACACTTATGCAAAAACATATCTAGACTGTTTTGTCATAAAATAACCTTTGCACTTAAAGTCGATCCAAGTTACATTTATTGGGCTACCATACAAATTTGATTGTTTTTCTTGTTTTCAAGCATGTAGGACTAAGTACAATAAGGAGATATAAAATGTTGAGATAACAGTTGTCCATAAAGTTAGTAAGTTAATATAACTTTACATATCTCCTCGCAAATAGTTATACATTTTTTGGATGAGATCTATAAAATAGAAGTTATACCATTGTTCACTTGTATTAACCATGCAAGCTAAGTGATAAAGGAACATCAGGCATTCCTAACCTAACTTGACCCAGCAAGCAGTAGCCACACAAATGGGTTAAACAATTAGAAATGTGCATTCATTATTGTAAGTACAGCTGCAGCCCTTAACATTTCATGTCATTCATGGTATTAGGAAATTCAACTGTCTTGCAGCAAGATATGTAGTGATTATAGGAGTGAGTTCTGCTTCTGTGCCACGAGTAAATGGCGTACACTAACATACTTGGACTGACAAGATGTATCCAATAGTAATGATAATAATAAATTCGCTTGTTATTAGGTAACCACCCAGTGGCAAGCTGTAACCTTGTTGGTCACCAGTGAATCCTCACCTATACTTTCCAACCCCCTCACCGTCACCAACTTCTACGAAAGTAAATTTCACTTACTCACAACCTCCTAAGTAAAGATTGCCTGCCCCATTCTGTTCTGCTCATTATCTGAATCTTCTAAATATTATTCCCTCTTCCTCTATACTCTGCCTTAGCCAACAGACAGCCTAACTTACCTTGCCTACCTTTGCATTCACTACAATGTACATCCTGACTAACCTTTCCACTACTCTCCTTTCCTTCAAAGAGTTCCACCCTAGTTCCTTCAGCATCATAGATGACCTATAGTTCCCTTTGTCCTCGCCAGCCTGCCCATGCCTTCTCCTTATGTCACCCACCTTGCTGCCCTTCTTTGCACCGTCTCCAGCTCCCAAACCTCAAATTCCATGTACGGGTCGCACTTTTCTGCAGCATACTCTACAATGGCCATGCCATTGTAATATATACCTTTTATTTCACTGAACTACCAACACCCTACAATTCCCTTCCTACCATTCCTAGAGCCCTTCTCCCTTTAGATACCACTTAATACCTGCCTTCTCCACCCTAAATCATTCTGTATCTGTAGTCCTAGGTACTTGTATTCTGAAGCTTCCTCTTATCTCCTGCCCTTCCCATCTGTATATGTCTATACTCCTAACCGTCTTCCTCATAATCATAGCAGTCTGTGTCGTTTTCAAGTTTATTTTCATTTTGTACTATTCTGCCCACAATTGTATGTACCATTGTCATCCTGCAACTTGTTTTCTCCAACCACTTCTAAAAATAAGTTAAACAGTTACTGACCAACAAGCTTATTTGGTCACTAACCCCCACACCCGTGTCATTTGCCATTATTATAAACAACCAGGACCTCAGCACGCTTTTCTGTTGCTCCCTGGAGGTAAGCTCTTCCTCTTGCGGTAAGGAATCTTCCACCTTTACCCTCTGCTTCACCCCTTCAGGAAGTCTCAATCCATCTCACTATAACTTTATCTATCAGCAATTCATCAACTTTCTTCATTAACACTTCATGTGGTAGGCCTACCTTATCAAATGCTTTCTTGAAGTCATAGAAGCAGGCATCCACCTGCTTTCTCTCATCAACTGCCTGTACCAAGTCCTCTATAAGCCTTGCCAGCTCTGTGTGTGTCATAAATAATTCTTCCTAAATCCATGTTAATATTCCTTCCTCTCACTCATAACTTGCACTACAGACTGGACCACCAGTCTCTATGTGTTTGATGTAAGACTCGCTGATCTTAAGCTGCCATTCCGCTTTCCTCTCCCTGTTCAGTTCATTTTATTGAGCCAGAGAATAAACACATGTATTGAAGTGACACAATGTAACAATTTCAGTGGGTTATGCTTACAAGCACTCTGATTGCTTGATTGTTCAAGGGAGTACAGGAATATAAATAATGGCCACTTTTCTATGTAGAATTGGAGAATTAATATGTACCTAGGCCCATATTATAATTTGTAATGAAATACGGTGCACTAACCTTTGGTCAGTACAGTTCACTGACATGTTTTAATTTAGGGTCTACTGTATTTGAAAATGCCTGAACTTGAGTAATATCACACAGAAGCTCAGAAATATTATTGCTTGTGCATACCGGTCTATTCAAGTATTTTATTACTACCAATACCAAAACACACAAGTAATGGGAAAACTAATACGGCATCTGATATTACTCTTCACACAATCCTCTAATTTTCTCTGGATGGGGCCTGTGTCAAAACACCTTGAGGGCTGGCCCATGACTCAAAGCCCGGGTGTCTCATAGTGGGAATCCCGTCGAAACTACGTCATAGATGCCTGTCCCACCTGCGTTTTTGCCCTGCGAAGCGGCCTACGTGACTCGAATCACGTCTGAAACATGATGAAATGTCTATTTTTAGACCCCTGTGATGCGGTAATTTCCCTACGTTTTGCCTAGTATATAAGGGCTGAATCGACAAATTCGGGGAGAGTTCGTTATAGGCAGTGCTAGAGGAAGGTGCTACGCCTGTGGAGAGAGACTGGTGAAGACATCTTGGTGACGTCAGAGTATACTGTGAGGCGGCAGGCGGCAGGCGGCTACCTTCGGAGCAGTGTTGGACGAACCAAGAGGACTGCTGCGGCGGGCGTCGAACCGAAGACCTCAAGAGTGAAGACAGCAGTGCTCTTGGGGTGCTGCGCAGCACACTGCGATTCATCACTACTGCGGACTATTAAGGTTGTACACTGTAATTTTTTGAGAGACTGTTAATTGGAAATATGACTGAATTTTATTGTAATTTGTGGTGTTTAATTAATTGTGGGTAGACATTTTTTGTGTTTTAATTGTCAGAGTTAATTAACGTGTCTGTGACACAGGAGTAATTGTGTGCATAACTAATGATGTTGTGAGAGTTATAGTTGATTACTGTTTTGTGTATTTCGTAGCTTTGTGAGCTATTAAATCCAGTACTTAATTTAACTCTTTTATTTCTAATTACAAGACCTCTATCCCAAAAGAACTTATGGGAATTGCCCACATATATAATTTATGTCTCAAACACGTAACAATAGTATCGAAGAGTAGACATTTCCAGTCCAACAAGGAAAAGTCCCAGTAGATTGTAATCCATTAATTTTGTACCTTAAAGCATGTAAATTGGCTAATGGCTTAATTATTGTTTCTAGCTTTTCATTAGTAACCAAGCCCAATAATTTACAGAATAGTGGGTCGCCAATTGCAACGCTTAAAACACAGTAAATTTGGCAACTGATATCCATACACTGCTCAATAGTAAGGACCACCATATACATTCTAGACTAACTTAATAAACAAAGGTCAGGTGAGATGGTAAAATACTATTTCATTGTTTAAGCTGGAGCTACAATAACACAGGGGACCTAACACAAAATTCTACATGCGACAAACGTTTTGAGTTTTTTGCTAGCATTCACATTATCTCCACAATTTGTAGCCTTTAACTGCATTCGTCACTGACACTGTCGAAATTATAAAGTTTTCTTTGTTTTATCATATTTATCCAGCTTCCTAAAAGAAAAATTTGCAAAATTATAAACCAGTAATTTTGATAGTAAGGATATTTACTGAATTAGGGCTATTTAAATTGTATGGGTGTATTTATAAGTATGTGATTTAACTTTATGAAGTATGTACTACTGAATGTAGATGATAGACACAGAATTTGAACTAGGCTAACAATTAATTTTTGTTCATAATTAAATATTATATCAGATACAATGCTAGGCTATTGGTCTATGTGCCACTATCCAAGTAATAATTTACGCCCATTAAAGTGAATTATTTAAAACAATAGCACAAAACTAAATATACAGACTGTAACAGAAGTGATGGTCAATAATTCACACATGGAAAGTACTGGCCAAAAGAAGCTACAAATGTCCAATAAACATGGGTGCCGAAATCAACCGTTGTCAAGTTCTCGTAACAAGTTTAATTGGGAACCAATTCCAAATTTGTCACTGCAGCATTCTATTTCCCTAACAAATGTACTGAATGTTATTAATGTGTTGAAATTTTTTTCTCTCCTGACTGTGACTTACATCCTTGCTACATCAAAAAAGTCAGTACAATAAGCTGAAACGACATAATTATCTGTCCAAGTCTTGTTACTAATGCAGATCCTACATTGCTAATGGACTGCAATGAAGATACGTGTTGTACACTACTAGCAGTTACTATAAGACTACTGCAGAAATAACGAGACTCCACCAAGACTACATTGCGAAACTGTTCAAGGCTTATTATTACCATACCGAGTAACTGTATAAATGTTAGGAAATTAAACAAAATCATGTGAAATATACTCACAGAATAGGTACAGGGGAAAAATATGTATACATTTTCAGAAGTCTAGTACATGTAAATCTGTAAAACCAAATAACTGAAAGGTTACTAAAAAGTTATACACAGGTTTAAAAAGTAATTTGAGCCATCACTGGAACATCATTGAGACATCTAAGCATACTTAATGATTAAAAATCTCACTAAAACATGAGGAGAACTGTAGTAGGCGACGATGATGGGCAGCAACATGAAAAACACTGGGCTCAAGTAGCTATCTATAGTCCATTATATGCAGAAAGAGAAGCGGTGACAGGTTCAAACACGTGCAGCAGTTCTGTTGAAGGAGAGGGGAAAGGAGTGGGAAGTGCAATGACAGTTCAAGGTCATGTGATGCATGAAGAGATGCTGGGACAGGTTCTGACAGATGCGGCAGTAATGATAGCGAAGAGGTGAAAGGAGGGGAGAGGTGAAGGTACTGTATACAAAACTATAGTCAGTTCCTTGTTGGTTGCTGAAGAGGTCGGGTGCTGTCCGTCATGTCTGGAAGTTGTGCAAGTAAGTATCATAATTAATTACTGAATTGATCGGAAATCGATCGGGTATAGATTCGAGAATGTAGGGTCATGTTATAACTGACTGAATCGTGTTATATTACAAAATTAAGAAAAAACAAATTGTTTGAATTGATTGATAATCGATCGGGTATTGTGCACAATAAACTAAATAATAAATAATAATGATTGATTTTACATGTTAAGTTATTAAAAATATTAGGGGTTATATATACATGTATACTGCATAACATGTGAACCTTACATATAGTACAACACTAGAATTAAATAATCGATTACTCGAATATGTCCACGACAGCAGTTCCCCTAGCAAACATCTCTGGAACAACAAGAAGATGGCGGCATTAGCAATATCTACAAGGTCAAGCCGAAGGTTGCCGAGCATACCCGATGTATTTTTTTAACTAAATATTTATTATATACAATAATTTATATAAAATGGTTTTATTTTTATTAAATTAATTTTTTTCGATGCATGAGGGGTTAGGACAGAATGCGAAATCAAAATTTGTTCAGAAGACTCGGAAGAAACTTGCAAGATGGCGATGGGAAACAAGATGGTGGAATCTTTTAAAATGTTTGGAATTTTTGTGACATCATCCAATAGGGCTACCGGAAACAAGATGGCGTCTGGAAACAAGATGGCAGGCGGAAACAAGATGGCGGCAGGGTGTCGGGTTACAGGGGTCAAATGTCAAAGTTACTTACACACCCACAGCCGCCAGCTGCTGCGCCCGGATTGGCAATTTCCTTCTACTAAAGCATACTACCAGGTTCTATAGAGAACAACTTAGTTGTTTGAGAATTCAAGATAACGAGTCAGTTGAACAGTTTGCCGACAGAATTAGTAAAATAAATGCAAACACATATGAGTTAGGTAATAACTTTGAACGAAACAATGTGATCGAGCAAGAAGCAGATCAACGTGCTCTTGATGCATTTCTGAATGGTTTGAAAGTTGAAATAGACAAGTTCACACGTATTTCTCGTCCGCAGACATTTAGAGAAGCTCTTGAAACCGCAATTAATGTAGTTAAAGCTAATAGACATCCTGGAAAAAATTTTGAATTTTCAAGTAAGCCTTCTCACAAGCCTGTATTCTCTACTCGTAGATCAGTTGCTACATGTCAGTTCTGTAAGAAATTAGGTCACACGATTCAAGGATGTAGAAAGAAGTTAGGAGCTTGTTTTGTATGTGGAAAAACTGGTCATGTTATCCGAAATTGTCCATCCAAGGAAAAACAAAAAGAATCACGAGAAGATGGATATTCAGGTGGAATTAAACGAGCAAGGGATTGAACTAGCCAAGAGATTCAGTCCCATGTAAGACACATATCAGTTTCCATAACTGACAGTGACTTAGATTATTTGACTCTAGAAGTAGTATATCAGGGAAGACCACTTACGTATTTAATTGATACTGGTGCCCAAGTGTCTCTTACGTGGCAACATGTTTTGGGAGAGGTTTTGTCAAGTCTCCGCAAGCCAAAGTTTGGCATATCTGGTCTCGCAGGCAACAAGCTTAAGAATTTGGGAGAAACCACTGTTCTTGTTCAGATAGGTAACAAAGCCTATAGTCATGGAGCTAGCTCCTGTTTCGTGTGCACTTTTATGTACCCGCGGTTTGAGTTCAGGAACTTAAAACAGATGGTTTGGGTGAATAAAAATTACTGGTCACATGATCTGAATTTTGATCGCCTAGCCGCAATATTGTATTCAGTATAGCAAATCATGCTTTTCGTTTATCGCTTCTATCTCAGTTGTTTATTAACCGATTTTCAACTTCTTTTTTTTGTAAGTAACGACAATAATTCTCTCTTTATTTTTGTCCCGCAAGTAATATTGGAAAAATCAATAGTTTCGCGAATTAATTGAAAAAAAATATATATTTCTTTGGTTATTGATTTTTACAGCAAAATATCAAGTTTTCCACAGAGTAATAAAAATTATAAATTTCAAAAGCTTTGAAATGGTTCTTTAAATATGTAATATCGTCAAAATTGGCGTAGATATACAACAAAATATAATACAATGTGTAATAAAACCTTCAAAAAATACCAGTAAGGACCACACCGATTTGTTAAACTAAATGTATTTTGCCCTAACCATGGCTACAATAGGATATTCTTAAATTGTAAAAAGAAAGTTCTTAATAAAAGTATAATATACTTTCTATATATTATACTGGTATCAGTCACATTGAATTCAAATGGCCAAATATTACCAGTGTTAAACATTTCAGTAACTTTCATTTTAAAGTATGTAATGTTTTAAATATACCTAAATAAATTTTATTTTGGTTTCAGATGTTTATTGAAGATATTGATTCATGATGGAGAATGTGCAGCTTGCAGAGTCAAAACAGGCATTACAAGATTATGCTCTATGCATTATTTGCAAAACCAAAAAGGGTAAACTTCCAATGTATAGCGATAAAAATGGCCAGAAGAAGTTTCTGTTATTCTACAGTACAATATTTTATCAGAATTCCCAGAAGATTGTCCTCAATATTTCTGTTATCACATTACATGTTATAGAATATACATACTCAATAGTAAAAGAGTAAAATGTGCAGCAGAAAACAGTCGTGAACTGACAGATGTTCAGCCTCACACAAGCTTCTGTGAACCACCTACAAAAAAGTGCTGTAGCGATCGAAACAGTGATCAGAAAAAGTATTCCCAAAACGAGTGTCTAATTTGCATGAAAACTTTAATGATAGATTGTACAAGCCAGAGTCCTGCCGGAAGCCTTTCTGGAAGGACTTTTGTACTTTGCAACATTTTAAAAAAGTCCTGCTAGAAGGACGCAATTTAATTAGTTTCGTCATATTTCAGCTGTCCTTCCAGCAGGATGCAGTCCTGCTGGCAGTACTCAAATAGGTGGTGCATTTCTGTTAATAAATGAACTGAATAAAGTAAAACACATAATTCTTTAATTGCACACTCTTAGTTAAATAATGGGAATTGAAGAAGGTAAAATAGAAAACATTCATTGCACATTTTAAACTATGGAACAGGATATTAAATAGAACATATTTTCATGTTTATTAGAAATACATAAAAAAAAAAAAAACTAATTAGTTACGCACATTATTTATGAATAATGGTATCTATGTACTTGTTGATAAAAACATAAATAGTTACAAAAAAGACAGAACACCAACTCATCTAATTGGAATCCCATGTTCCACATGATAAGAGAAACAGTCACGTTGGGTCTGGGGGCTGCACAATACTGCAGAAATCCCACACAGTGTGCAATAAAAGCTTGCTTTCTGTTACACATGCCTTACCCGTGATAAATTACACACTTTCGCTGCACCCTTTTCCTTTTGTCGTGTTTAGTGAGTGGTTGAAGTACGTGGCTTTCTGGTAATGCAATATCACAATGAGTAGTATGAGTCAATGAGCGATGTTCTGATTGACCAACTGAAGTAAAGGTATTTGTGTTAAGTTGTAGTGCCAGAATTTGAGTGAATGTTGCACGATCAATGTAGTTGGACGCCCACTAGATAGTTTTACTAACACGAATGTAGCAGTGAAATCAAAAGTAGCGAGACGGCCAGACGAATGTAGTCGTCTTTCATACGGTCAGTCTCATCACATGCGGCACATAATTTACATACAACTATATTCGTCAATAGGAGTGAAAAGGTAATAAAATTGTCAGAAAAAGTAAAATTGGTAAAATCAAATAGTTCACTTACTGTGAGAGTCTGTGTGTTTCTCCATGTCCGCAAACGGCGACAATGCTGCTGCACACTCATCATAGCGAAGATCATCTGCACAAACTGTTGTTGTTATTTGATCTATGTCTCACTTTACTGTAGCCACACACACAGTAACAGCTTTCACAATAACATAACATTTAACAATATTCCATTTATCGCCGAAATTGCTCTTGCTCCACGCGTTTTCGGTGCCAGGTGCATCAAAATACATCGCATTTACGTGAACCATGTCACCTTTCACTACACTGCCCGCCATTTCTAAACGAATAGGCGTACCAACCTCAACTTAGAATGCGCTGAAAGTTAATTTCCCGCTCCTTACAACGGTCTAATAATCAGTCCTGCTAGCAGTACAGGAAGTGCTCATATGTGCTATACAAATACGTCTTACCCGTAGGACTTTTTTTCCTTCTGGTAGGACGCTGTACAATCAATCATTAAGCTATGGTCAAAACAAACTGTTTCGAATATGCGAGGGAAACAGAGCTTGAGATTTATTAAATGCTACTAGATTCTACGAGGATGATATATTCAAACGAACTTCAACACTTGAAGATGTATCAAGCATTATTGCTGCAGATATAATGTGTCACAAAATGCATCAACAGATATATATTGAACTACAAAAGGGTCAATGATCCAAAAGGGGATAGCAGTAATGACAACATTAAAAGTGTATTCATGGAATGATAAATACAATTTCTTTTGATGTTACTGCTTTCAATTTATCATATCTGCAAGATAAACTAAACAGAGTATCTTAAAGGAGAAGATTATGTATCTAATCGTCAGTTGAATAGCTTGTTAATTGATCACTTTGGTTCGTCAATTTGTTTTACATACCCGAAAAACAATACTTGAGTCCCAAATGGTTCTATCAACAAAAGTCTCTGCAGCTGTGCTAGTAGAAAGGTTGAAAGACACAGAAGTTGTAAAAGAATGTGCAAAGAAATTGCGGCAAGAATGCCTTGAGTACGAATTTCACCTGGCAGAAAAAGTTTGTGATGTAAATGATTTACGTATATCCTACGAAAACTTTAGTGACGTCCAACAGTTCTTTTGACAAACTTTTATCTCAGGTCTTCTTCCATCATACCCTGAATCAAATAATGTCAAAAGAAAATGTGATATGGTATTCCAGATGTTATACACTCTAATACATGATGGACAAAAGAAAACACCCCTACAGATAATAATTTCTCAGTGTGTGCACAAAATAACACGATCAAAGACAATAATACAAATATTGAACAGACTTGGCCTTGGTGTGTGTTACAATGAAGTTGAAAGACATGTTATTAAGCTCCTTACTCGCATAATATATGCAACCAATGTTTTTTGAACACCACTTTTACCCATTATAAGACAAAATGTTCCTATTTCAGGTGCAATGGACAACTTTGATCATGATGAGTGTATTCTGTCAGGAAAAAGTATCAGTCATGATACAGTATTAGTCATTTTTCAGAACCAGACTAATAGGTTTGCTGAACCTGTGGGAGCCAATAATGATCAATTCCATGCAGTACAGCCACAGACAATGTTATCTGGCATTCCGAAAATGAGAGACAAGTCCCTTCAGGAACGACTGCCTTGCCAAGAACTGATAAGACATCACAGGTTAAACCTACAAGGAACAGTTCCACAATAATTTGTGTCAGCAGAAAAAGTGCATGGTATTGATGTCACAAGTATACCAAGAATTATGGATCAAGTGTAGTTTTTTGCAAGATTTTTTCAAAATAAATACTTTTCTTCCATGGTACCCACCACTGAAAACAAACAATGTGTGCCATCTTGCAGTGCATTCAACAGTTTAGCATCGAGCAATAGTCTTCCAACCACCAACACCGCATTCACATCTATAATACCACACCCTGCTACTTCTTATGACACAGTATTCACTTGCATGAAAAATTTTCAGGACTGTTTAACACAAGTTAACCAAACAACTGGTTCACTCTGGTGTGATGTAGGTATGTACAGATTAGCAAAGGGGCTGCAACTTTTAATGCCAAATGAATTTTCTAACATATTCATCGGCCTTGGAGGATTTCATTTTTCAAAGGAAATACTTACATGCGTTGGTGCATACCTCACAGACAGTGGTGCTGAATGTGTTTTTCAAGAAACTGAAATTTTTGGACCTGTAATAGTCCAGAGCATTCTTACTGGGAGACGTTATTCGAGGTAGTTCAGGGGTCAGGTAATGTTAGCATAGGCAATGGAAAGGTTATTGTGGAAATCTTTTATGGAATCAGAAAACATTCAACTCAGCCAAGAGCTGATTATTTTTGTGGTAAATCTTCAAAATGAAGTTGCTTCAAAAGATACAAAGCAAACACTTCAATATTCCTACATTACTAATGAGCATCTCTGCAAACTTCAGGATTAATTAGCAAAATACATTAAGGAAGGGGTAAGGTGGAGCAGGTTATTTCAGTATTGAAAACAGTTCATTTACGATTTTATTCCGGTCCTCAGAGACATCACACGCTCCTTAAGAGAAATAATTGGGAGATATGTGTCTACTATTCAAAGATGCCATGCCTATGTTTTTTTTTTGTTTTGATCAGATAAACTACTCACGCTGGGGTACTGTATTTGTTCAAGACTGAAGTTGCCAGATAATTTTCCTCGAATATACGAACAGTTCCTATCTGGAGGATTTGTTGCCACTACTTCAGGTAGACATTTTAGCAGTGTACCAATGGATCAAGGGCTTGAGCAGAATTATAACAAACCGGCAAAAGTCATGGTGGAATAATTGGTATCACTAGAAGAAAGGAGGCAGTTGCCCAGCATGATCTCATAAAGCATGAAAAGATACAAATATATTAACTTCTAAAACAAATATGCAATCAAGTAGATGAAGACGAATGTTCCTTACATCATGAATTCTCACTCTCTGCAACAATTCGAGATGAAAAAAGCATCAATGTGATGGTGAAATACAGGGTGTAAGGAAATTAATAGCCCAAACTCCGGGAGGTGATTTCTCATGAAAAATTAAGTCGACATTATACAGGACAGTTTTTTAAAAAAAAGTGAATATTA
Source organism: Medauroidea extradentata (assembly GCA_003012365.1). Taxonomy (NCBI): domain Eukaryota; kingdom Metazoa; phylum Arthropoda; class Insecta; order Phasmatodea; family Phasmatidae; genus Medauroidea; species Medauroidea extradentata. The sequence goes on along the minus strand of PNEQ01089412.1, from coordinate 1,990 downwards.
AGGGCGGAATATACCCTTGAAAATCAAGTTTGAAAATCGTATTTTGTCAGAAAATCAAAAACGGTTAGGAGTTAAATTACGATACTTTGAGTGGTGTTACGTATTATTGATATCTTAAATGTGTAAAAGTTTCAGCCTTCTAACCGTCCAATTTAATGAAAATAATAGGGGTTGCCTCCCTTATATCGCATAAAATTACGTTAGCGTTACAGTTTGTGAACATTACATGTTGTCTTATTGGGCTGTACACCGTAAGGAACAAAAACGTTCCTCTTGTCGCAAATGCCTAGAATGCACCGTTTACCAGAAAATGAACACAAATTATCTGTACCTGATATGTAGGCAAAATGTGCTACATCCGATAAGAAACGGATTTGTACTATGCTCTCTGGAAAATTCAACATGTGATGCAGTTGTTGAAGCATATCGCAAAATGCAGTCACATAAACGTAAAAACAAAAACATGCCCATGTGTGACTCAGTTAATTTGGCAACAAATATAATTTAGCTAAATGCACCAAATATAATTATTTTTGAGACAGGCATGCGCGAACTTCATAAACAACAGAACATACTTTAGTACATTATAATGTCATGTACGTATTTCGCTAAGAAATAAATAACATCGTATGGGTGATGCAACCTAGGGGCAGAGATAACTCCAAGGTGGTTAGCGGCATTCTGATTTTGGGCCTGTAGGCTGCCATCATGTCTGCATTGTGACAATGGAATGAGATCCTAAGAGGGAGCGTTGCTGGAATAAAAGGGTGGGGAAATGGGACTTCTCTGAGAAATCCTGCCGACCAGCGACATCGTCCCACACGATTCCCTCTTGCAAAAACTGGGGCTGTAACCCACCGGGGATAGAACCCAGTGAAAATCTAACCTGGATCGTTGTGATGGGAGGATATGGTCATGACTACTGGACAATAGTGGCCCCCATAAATTCCGATGAATGACAAAAACGAAATGCTATGAAATGACAACTCTGTGGCCAGGACATTTTGTCCACTGTACACTTTAAAAAATGACAGGGGTTGTCTTAAATAGTCACACAGATGCTTCGTATGGTGCACGGTATCCAATGGTATGGTCTTATGAACAAGGCCTACAACTGTCTCTGTCCTAAATTTCACAATACTGTGATATGTAAAAATGTTGGTGCACAACGCCTAGAAATGAAGGATATGCGAAGTTGCGTTCACAGTAGGAGCGATATATCAATAGCATTACAGTACCTCAGAAAAGTCCATAACTGATTGCCTAAATCACAGGATGTGTTTGATATGACCTCCTCCACATACGCAGCACAGTCTCAACTTACGCAATAGCAACCCATGCACACGTTCAAAGATATCTGGGAAATCTCGCACATTGCCTGCTACAGTTGCGAGTCCTGCTACGAAGTCCTCCTCGTCCACAATTGGGGCCTGATACACAGCACTTTTCATGTACCTCCACAAAAGGAAGTCCAGAGGATTTAGATCAGGGCATCGGGGTGGCCATGCAACAGGTCCACCGCGGTCAATACATCTGTATCGAAATGTTGTAATTTAGAAGTTTCGCTTAATATGAGAGACTGGATTCAGTTTCTTGGACGTACTCCATTGCAAATTGAACGACTTTCAAAGAAAACTAAACAAATAAAAGAAAACCATAATATAAGCAGGGTATGCTTAGTCAGCAAGATACATACACAACAAGAAATTCCAAAATGGAATCAGGTCAAATAGAAACAAGGAACAAACAGATAATAAATGAAAATAATAACAAATAAAGTAAAACATCAACTAACATGCGACACAACGATGAGATGAAACAAAAAACACAGCAAATATCAGACACGAACAGAAAAATAACAAAAAGACACAACAAATAGACGAGACAAAACGCAACAGGTAACAGACGTATACAGAAAAGACAAACGACACAACGAAGAGACGAAACAAGACACAGTAGTTTTCCAGACAGACAGTGTTACGACGTTTCG
>PNEQ01089411.1:0-15829 GCA_003012365.1 Medauroidea extradentata | reverse complement strand
GTCGTGGGGTTTTACACGCAAATCACAGACGTGTGGTGTTACAGTAACCTTATTGTGATTGGTACAGTCAAATGAGAAACGTCACAGTTCAAAGGCACGCTGCCAATATCTATGAAGCAGAACTGCAGACGTGCACATAAGGCACTGGAACAAAGTGGGGCAAAATTCTTTTCGCGAAAAGTTCATGTCTCTACTTATAGCTAGGGCCACGATTTTGTCGCGAAAAGATTTTTGCCTCACTTTGTTTCAGTGACTCACGTGCACATCGGCAGTTCTGTATCAAGGTTGTTGGCAGAGTATCTTTGTTCAGACACGTTTCTCATTTTACTGCACCAATCAGAATAAGAATATTGTGAGTCTGTACGTCTATAATTTGCCAAGGCCAGTGAGAGTAAAATCATCCAACCACAGACGATGTAGCAGAGCTGAAGGTGTGCACATGACACATCAAAACCAAATGTTGCAAAAATCTTTTCGCCATAAAATCGCGGCTCTACTTATAGCTAGAGTTGGGAATATATCTGCTATGCTACCACTGACTATGTTCATCTTTGTGCAGCCAACATTGCTATATGATCTTCTGGACTGTGTTGTCAATATCCTCAAAACTATTCACATATTGATGTGTTTATACTAAGTGTGCCGCCTACTATGTAATCCTTGGTGAGAGCATGGATACAGGTTTCCATGTTAAACTGTGATAGCTGTGGTTCAGTCACTTTCTAAACTACACAATATGCTACCACTGACTATGTTCATCTTTGTGCAGCCAACATTGCTATATCATCTTCTGGACTGTGTTGTCAGTATCCTCAAAACTATTCACATATTGATGTGTTTATACTAAATGTGCCGCCTACTATGTAATCCTTGGTGAGAGCATGGATACAGGTTTACATGTTAAACTGTGATAGCTGTGGTTCAGTCACTTTCTAAACTACACAATATGCTACCACTGACTATGTTCATCTCTGTGCAGCCAACATTGCTATATGATCTTCTGGACTGTGTTGTCAATATCCTCAAAACTATGAACATGCCATTATGTATTTTCATTCTCAAAGAACATTCAAAATCACCTATCCTTTTTTTCTCCCCCACAGTTTTATTCTTATTGACATACTTTCCTCTTCTCAATGCAGAACATGGTTTCTATGCAAAAGTGATATCGTGGAAGGTAACTGAAGCCCATTCATTATGACAACGAATGAGACATGGCTTTGTTTCCAGCGATGCGGATATGAACACTTGCAGACAGCAGTCCCAGGGAGCTGCAGAAACTAAGAAGACAGTCACATCACTTTCACTTTCTTTATACCTGGTTGCCCTTCAATTCCCTACAAATATACACAACTGCAATAAAAAAATAATTTATGTTTTTTGTGATTACTCTCAGTTTATGATTGACAAAGTAATTTGCTTTTTCTTTTCTTTTACAGTTTTATTTCTTTGAGACACAGTTTTGTGTTGAAATTGGCTAAACAATTTTCAACAATTGCTGTTTGAAATATTTTAAGAAGTATTTTTACAAATGCAAACAATAAACAGCCCATTTGCTATTGCAAACTACGCAAGGTGACTGTATATTACAGCACTTGACATTTGGTGCTGCAAAGCATTCTGCCACTAAAATATCAAACACTGCAAGTCATTTAGAATGAGTTGAGAGAGTACGGACATGGCAAGTGGCAGATAAACGCTACATGCCTGCTTGCTATTATGCAATCTTGAAAATATATACTGTAGTAACATTTGTGGTGTTGTTGGCCAGCTGGTTATCTTGTAGTTCTCCCGTTTTGCCTGCCCTTCATACCAGCACTGCTCAATATTCATCCTACACTGTCAAACACAAACCAAAATAGCTTGCCAGCACCATCTCAGTTTGAAGAAAGCCAGTGTCTGCAACACAGCACAACATAAACATTCACACATTTATATTTTACCAGTAAATTTGGTGATGACCGGCAGTGCATGAACACACAAACAGCTAGCGGCAGACACAGGGGTAGGGTCACAGGGGTTTTGACTTGCCCCTACGACACTCGCATCAACTTCAAACTCTCTAGTGAATGTTTTCAATACCACGACTTTCATAATACTATCATTTGATTAATTCTATGTTATTTCACGTAACCATAATAAGACAGTGAACCCATTAAATGCCAAAAAAATATATATATTCCACATCTGCACATGCAAAATGGACACACAACTCTGCACCACCACCAAACAAGAAAGTTCCCTACACTTGGCAACAGAGCGTGAAAACAGATGTTGCCATGTTACCATATGAACCAATACCTACAGACTCTTCAGATATGATATTTAACACCAGGAACAGCTGATAAGTCGCCATACATCAAAACAGAGAGATGTTTGCCTTCTAAGACAGAACTTCCAGAACATGTGCTCATGCCTCCTGACAGACTGCAGCAAAGAGTTATTTTGGGGGTTACTGTACGTTTGGGAGCCATGCTACGAGATCCATTAGGTACGTCAGGTCGGAACTGAGCAAAAGAATGTTTTCTTGCAATCTGAATTTACTCACAAAGTATCTTAATTTAACATCTTTTGATTAGTTAGTTACTCATCATGTTTGGTTTTATTTGACGTCTATAGTGATTCCCGATTAGATTGCAGTTTGGATTTATGTGAACATCTGCTCTCACTTTTCAACGCACTGTAACTGCAGTATGCACTGTCCTTGTTTCAGTGAACTCTATTGCTAAAATCTAAAAATTTCATAATGTAACTTTGATATTAAAATGTTCACATATTGCACTCCATCAAAACGTACATCAGATGATAATTTGTTTCATCTTTGTACCATCCTATGAGGTTTAAAAAATTGTAAAACATAAATTTCTTTCTTATACTGTTCTCATGTATAATACATATGGTATATCTCATTACAACACAAGAATTTATTTCAAATATCTGGATTCCAACAAAAAATATCAGAAGACCAAAATTAGCCTTCTAAATTATATATTATTTTTTCTAACCTTGTGTGCATTTGATTACAGAATGAACAAGAAGTTACCAGCATAATGTAAAAGCTTACTTGCATCAAGTTAGGTGATAATTACCCTGAAAGTGAAAATTGTTTACATACATCTAGGAATATTAAGTGATAATATGATTTAGACAATGAGATATACTGATATACAAAAGATAAGTCATCATTCCAAGTGATATACTAGTACCCAGTTTAATAAAATTGGGAAAAATTTTTTCTAAGATGTCTTTCTACCATAAAGGCAAAAAAAAAAAAAAAAAACATACATTTCCAAAATATCATTAAAGGATAAACAAGATACGCAAAAAAGTAAAGTCAGCTTTGTATGAAGTATGGGTACCAAGTCTGGTGAAGTTCTAAAGTACGGTACCTTTGATATCTAGCTTGATCAAAAAATATTGAAATGATCGCCATTTTGAAAATATAAACAGGGCGCAAACGAAATATATATAAGTCAGGTTAAATTATCCTATATGTATACAAAGTTTGATGAAAATCGGTCCAATGGATCTAAAGTTTTCAGGGGACAAAAAAAACACAGACGCATGCACGAACCATGTGTTAGTTGGAATTAAATTATCTCATTTAAATTTGCAGTGATACCTAAACCTAATTAGAAGAGCTGGATGTGCGAGTGTTTATTTTCGGCAGACAAAAAGTGTGACATTTGGCTCATCCCCGACAGGAGCTCATACACATTCTACCACAATTTAGTATATTCACTGGTCTGTAGTGATTTCCTTTGTAGAACATGCTGTTTTGTGGGACTGTAAACCCTGCCATGTGCAGTAGACGTGTAAAATATCAACACAACACTGCAACTAAGAAAATATACAGTTGTTTCTTTGATTTTGGACTAAAAATATCCATGTGCCATCTAGGAGAGTTATAACGCGAGGCTGTAAAAAATTTAGGTTGTTAACTACAGCAGCTAGCTATCCAGACTGTTACAATAGTCCCAGAAAGGTGACAACCGCAAGTTCAGAAAATAATTCCATGTTTGTCGTTTTTATTTTGCAGTGTAACATCACAATTGAAAGAGTTACTGCAATTCTATTATTACATCATGTATCTAGCAGTTAACATATACTTAGAATTCACACGTACTTGTGCAGCACAAGCAGCACAACAAATATATAAAACTAGCTGGCCGGCTGCGGCTTTGCCCGCGTGAAATTATGTAATGTAAACAGTAACTCTGGAAAATATATGTAATGAAGGCATTTAACAGCTAGCGTACTCAATAACAGTGAACTATAAATTGTCTTAGCTCAGTGTAAAGAGCGTGCGCAATATTCTCGTATGATGTCATAGTAATTCCCATCGCAAAGTCTTGCACGGGATACGAACCTTTCGTATGTACAGGCTACAGACCAAAAAGAGGTTTAATTTATGAGTTGGTTGGCAAAAATAAAAAATTGTTGAATTATTTCTCCATGATAATTCTCATTTTTCGGGAGACTGTAACATTTTACTGCTTTTCACCTACTTAATTTTCGAATTTCATAAAATCCTGAATTTGATTTGTAGATATTTAGGGCTACATAAGCTTCATTTTTATAAAAAAAATCATCTCGATATCTCAACGGGTATAAGCGGTACAGATGATTATTTGAAAACACATTTTATTTTTTTAACAGCTTTCAAGGACGAATTTCGAAAAATCCTGAAACTATGCTTTTGATATTTACGTAAGATTTATTTTAAAGCAGAAACTATTTCAATATTTCCACCGGTTTAGGAGATAAGTGGGATTATTTAAGAACACACTGAATTTTTTAGGGGTTTCAAGGACGAATTTCGAAAAATTCTAAAAACACTTTTTAGGTATTTACTAAAGCATAATTTTAAAGAAAAAATCACCTCCCTATCTGAAATGGTTTAGGAGAAATCACGGATTAATGAAAAACACATTTTATGGCTTTTCACCCCCTTAATTTTCGAATTTTGCAAAAATTGAAAAATTCTCAAATATGCATTTCTTTGGCCAATATAATGAAGTTAAAAAATTATGATAGCTTTCCCAGTTAATGAGATATCAGGGATTCTTTGAAAACACATTTCACCCCCTTAATTATCGAATTTCGAAAAATCCATTTTTAGTGAGTGGCTATGGGCCAAGGGGAAGCTTCCCTCAAAATTTCATGGTTCTAGGTCCAACGGTTTGGGCTATGCGTTGATGAGTGAGTGAGTGTGTCTGGACACTTCATTCTATATAGCAAGATTAGTTCATGATACGGACTCGGAGAACAAACTCCTAAGCACTCTAATGCCTGAAAAACTATTTCAAGTCTTCTCATTTTATTTTCAACCTTTTCAAGGAACCAGAACACGCATGGGGGCATCTGCCCAGGCAATGAATTTGCCAGTTTTCAGTATTGGTGAGACTGACCACTGACACAGTGTTCCCACAATCGCAGAAACAGCCTCGTCCTATCATATAATATAGTTAAGATAACTGCTAAACAGGTAAGGCATAGAACATCCGTACTTTCTCACACACCTCCCCTTCTCCCAAACAACCGCCGCTCTCTCTCACACACACTTCCGGTGACTGTCCAACAAGGCATACCTTACATGAAACTTCAACAATTATTACAAATCAATTCAAACACATTACGTCAAATTAAAGACCGAAAGAGCCAAAAAAAAAAACTTTTAACTTAAAGAAAATAATACAATATAATGCACAAGTACTTACAGAGTAGTACTCATTGATATAACACACACAAGAAAGGACGGGGCCGGCGAAACGTCGCAAGCCTCCACGCTTCCGCGGAAAATGTGTTTGTTCTATCTTGTGTGTGTTTTATCAACGAGTACTACTTTGTAAGTACTTGTGCACCGTATTGTATTATTATTATGTAATTAGTAAGCTTAGTGGCCTCCTCCCACCAAATCATAACTTATAGAAAAGCTGGTACTTAGCATTTAACATATAGTAGTTCCACTATACTCAGTAGACAAAGTAAAGATTAGACCACTACGTACTCTTAATAAAGTGAAGAACATGCAAATATGATGTATGAAATGGCACCCAATAAGAATTGTAATTTTCAAATGATCAAGCGATCTCCACTAATCAAAGTGATTGTTTCCTTAACTGCTTCATACTTCCCTAGCCATTCCCTTCAAATGTTAAGTATAATGGCAACATCATATACAACAAAGGTGTTTCACATGACACAGAAACAAAGGTATGTTCATCGAAATATGGTACATTTGTTAATCAACTTATTACTTCTTAAATCTATAACACATAAGAGCTAGCCTGTAGCATCCTATGTACAGCATCAAGAGAAATAAGACAAATTAAAAACCTCTTTCTACATACTTTCACACTAAAAGGTCACAATATAAGCGGTGCTGTAATTTCTTGCATGAAATTGCGTAATTTCATACAGATGATCACCTTGGATCGAAACTGTGGTCACGAATTTGGAATTGCAGACTACGATGTTTCCCCACGTTTCAGCCATTTTAATTTGTTTTTCCATACTTTGCGACATCAGTGTTTCTAGAAGGAATAGGTCCACTATGTTTCAAGTTACTAAAATCAAAATTATAAACTTAACTTCCCTGTGACAAACATTTCATGTAAACACACAGCTTCAACACCACCTCATAAAATTTCAATGTTGCTACCGTCGCCATTACAGTCACTGCCTCCTACGGCCGCAGCTGCTATCCTCTTAATACACTGAGATGTTACTTCTCGTGTATGGATTCGTTTCAAGTGCAAAATACACAACTATAACGGAATATATCTGTGCAAGTATATCTACGGCCACAAACGTGACTTCTTGTAACTCTCACCATGGCACCACATGTGCAACGTAAATATCTTGTTTAAGTTTACTGAATGTTGGAAGTATCTGTGAATGTCTGTCATAAATCACGTTGAAATTTGTCTAAATAGAGAAGTCTGAAGAGGCAAGTTTGAAAGACCTAATAACTATGGGTGTTCAGTATTTTTAAAAAACAAACTAGCATTATTTGAAATGTGTTTTCTTTGAATATACAGTAGAAAAGGCATTTTAAAGTTTAGCAGTTTTGTGTAAAACAGAACATGTACGCCATAGTTGGGATTCCGAAGCTTCGGGAAAAAACCGGAGAAAGTAGGGAAAAAACAGGGAAAATTGTTTTTTTTTCCATTGACGTAAAAATGGGAAAAATTGAATTTTTTTTCATCAAGGCGAAAAATTATGGAAAATTGAAACAAAAAATGCAATAAAAATAATTTTACAATTTCGGAATTACAAATCTAGATGTTTAATGCATTTACATTCGGGTCTATCTACCGTTATACTTAGTAACCTACCAGTACCACGAAAATAAAATACGTAATTAGTAAATGTAACACAAAGTTTCATAAAGAACCACAATAAAGTTGGTACAGTAAAATAACAATATGCAAATGAATTCAACAGAAACAGTTGTCAAACACTTACTCATACATAACTTATAGATCTTTGCCAATAAAAGTTTTCAATACAACAAAAAACCCTTTGCAGTTCAAATTCACAAGTAACACACTAAGATAATTATTACTAATTATCTTGCTGCTTGTATCAACTGGCTAAGTGGTATACTTTGCTGTTGTTTTACGTTTATCAACTTTATATGATTTACCATTTTCTTTTTCAGACATATAATTGACATGTGAAATTTGACACTGATTGCTGTTTGCCAGGTGTTCAGTTACGACTTACGATGGTGTGTGTGTTCCTGATTACTAGTAAACAAGTTACGTACTTAAATTACAGCAATGTGATGCTTCTGTAGTTCTTCTTATCGTAAAACTGTAAAAATCTAATGTTGGCCTTCTTTCCGCATTCATACACCTTGCTACAGAGCGTCCCAACCTTAGATTGCAGTACAGAGCTTATGGCGCGCGCTGTTGCCAGATTGCAGCCACATTACAAAGTTCTGGAGGTGAACTACTTCACAGTTTTTAGCTTCAAATATTATATTCTATATTATTCTAATTGATATTACAATTTGCATAGCATCACGCTTCAAAATATGCAATTAATAACAGTTTCTGTTACTTTGAAATAAGAAACAATTCTCACACTCCACTTATATTAATTCACTACATGAATTGTAACGTGCACTTCATTGAGAAATAATTATCACATGCATATATTTCAATCACTATACAGGACCAGCAAAATTGGTATTTTAATTTCCAGTACATTTCCCACATTTCCTGAGAAATTCCAGTACAAAACTTTAAACGTGTGCTACCCAAGCAGACTACCAATAACCACAAAATCTTTATGTTATTTTAGTGGTGGCGAAGGTGTGTAAAATGTATTACTTTAGTCTAGTATTTAGTTAAAATACTTTCCTTTACATAAATTTATAAATTGATTGAATTGTATAAAGTCTTCTTTGTTGCAGTTGATGGTTCAGTCCACGTGAACAACACCGAAATGCATATGAATAGAACTGTGGGAAGAAATTTATAAAACATGAGGAACCAGCACAATACTATATTACATTTATTATTTATACACTTATGAATTAGACACGTTTCTTGACAAAAATGACAGTAACATAAGTAGGTTATATTATTATTCAGAATTTTTCACTTAGTCCTAACACTAAAACTGTGAGCAAAATTTATTTACGTCACGTGTTCGCATCTATACTCCCTATTTGTAGGCGCAACAATTGTATCCTTGTTATTTTCACTGTTTTTGCTGCCGATAAATTAATGCTGTTTTAGCCATTCATTCCTGGTTTTCCAAACGATGCATGACGAAAATTTTGCCATTTCTGGAGACATCAATTCAGTAAAATTACACATCACAACTTCATCGGAATCGCAACAATATTTGTACCTCCTTGCTGTAGATAGATAGATAGATATTGTTCAGTTGAGCATACAACAATGCTATTTGAACTCGTCAATGAGTAGATACAAAAATACATACAAGACAAACAATAACACAAGTAGAGAGGATAAACAAAACAAATTTGCAACAATTTAAGTATGCTTGTGTTAATTGCATGCTGGGACCTCTTAACCTCGCATAAATACGTTCAATCTTTATTTACTAATTACAATGTTTAACAACATAAAAAATTACCAGGTACTATATAAAGAAAAAGATAAATTTATACACATTCACTAAACTTAAGGCGTTTATTTACTACGGAAGGCGTGAATTATTTCGCATTTATTTTGTAATTTTGCACAGAATGATAGGACATCTGCAATTTTAAACAAAAATTTAAAATTTTGTGTCTTTGCAAGTCGGGAAAAACATTTGTCTTTACAAATAATTACAATTGCAACTGTAAAACTACTGTCCAATTTCTTGATGACATAATGAAATGATTGGTGGTAAAGAAATTCCTGCAGAAAAACAAAATTTAAGTATATTTCCCGTACTTCCCGCAATTTCCCAATCGCTAGACACCCTGTTATAGCTACTGCTGACAAAACGTAAGATTTCATCAATTTTAGTAGCTTCTATCTGAAGACAACAACGTGGTTGGGGTAGTTGACGATTATGAAATTGATCATTCAAAATCAATATTGTGCAGGAACTGAAAAATTTGTCTGTTTTTTATACTGTTATTGTCTGCCATAAATTTAAAGTGGGAGAAGGGGATGTTATTTATTTGGACATTGTTACGTATCCTGGAACAGCACATGGTTTAGAGGAACACGGGGAGAAATGGGGAAGAAGTTGGCGAAGGTCTTTGTTAAGGAATCATCCGATCATTCGCCTGGAGTGATTTCGGGAAACCCTGGAAAACAGAAAGCAGGATGGTCGGAGCTGGGTATCGAACCTGGGTCCTCCCAAATGCGAGGTGAGTGTTTAATTACTGCTCCATCATGCTCGGTTATCGAACAAAAGAGAGTACATTAATGTTCTGCAGTGATGTCAACTTAGACGTATCACTCATTTCCACTACTTCTTTGATAATTATATCTTAAGCCTAAACGAGAGCATATATAATACGATATGTTTGCCCGTATTGTTTAAAATTGTTTTAGTACATATTATGTAGTTTTCAATACTTATCCATAAAGTTGAAGGTACAAATTTTCATCAGTCCAAAAACTTACCGAATAAATGTTAACAAAAAATCACACAAAAAATTTTGTTTCGAAATCAAGTCATCATACACGACAAATAGTTTGGCCGCAAGACACTGTAGTTTCACTACTGAACCAGTTTAGGGCACAGGACAAACAAAACTGCTGACTAAAGGAAGCCTGTATCTTTTTATTCTTTCTAGGCATAACCTCATAGTCAGCAAAGATAATGAAACATTTTTTTTCCCTTTCAGATCCCAACATTTCGAGCGACACTCAACTGTCGAATTTGTAGGGCGAACGCGTGGCGAGTGCATGACATAACACATTTCACATTTTTACATAAGAGAACGGATAAAGCTATTGAGGTGGGGTTGCTTTTAAAAATAGATTTAGCTCATTACTAACAACTTCCTTGCTATCATCCCCCCTATAACTTGAATAACAAAAAAAGTTTCTCACTGACCAACTTTAGGATGTTTTAGTTTGTTAGAAAGCGCACATAACGTTAAAAAAAATTTCTGTATAGCTATCGAAAAAATTATAGCCTTTAAGTTTCTTCGTTGGCGTCCAGATAATGAAATTACGCACCATTAAAATCTGGACATGATATTGCTTTTAATTTGTTAGTTATGATGTGATATATTTAAGGATGCATGAAAATGGTACCAAGTTCAAAATATTTTTTTTTAATTTTTTCAACCCGTTAAAATGGTGTAAATGATTCCCCGATGCACGTTTGGATGCTGTACAATATTAAGATCAAAGTTACAAGGTGAAAATTTTAGGATGTTTGGCCACAGTGCTCGTCGAAACAAGGACAGTGCTTGTGACAGTTATCATGCGTTGAAAAGAGAGAGCAAATGTCCATATAACCCTGTACTGCAATCTAAGCGTGAGACACTCTATAGTGAGTAAACATTTAGAAAGAATCTGATAGGCCATTTCTCCGCTTTTCTCCTTACGTATTTTAATTACCTTATACAAATTACTATATATATTATTTTGCCGCCACAACTTTAGTATAATTTCACAATGACTTTTAAGAAATTTTTCCAATTTTTCCAGAAAATTAAAAAAATAAACAAATAAATAAATAAAAAAAGTATTTCCTTTCCCCCCCCTCCAATTTTCCTGGAAATTTTAGAATATGTACGCCACAGTAGAACACTGATCATGTACACCAGCTAAAGACTTCTCGTAGCGTGATATATAAATTATGGCGGTTAGTCGGGCATAGTTATGTCAAAACATCTGGTGCACACTGTTGTGAAATATAAATTACATTCTAGGTGAAACACACGATACTTTGTAGTTTCATAAACAATAGCACAGTTCCTATAAAATTTTGAATTTAGTTGTCACACATCTGCAAACCAGGTAAGTTTCACCCTTTTCACTATTTCCTACTGAAAGTTGTAGTTCAAAGAGAAAAAAAAACTAAAGTGAAACATCTTCACAGAAATACACCATTGTGAGCACATCGAACAAGATGTTTCAACAACTTGAATCCAATCTCATTTTAGGTACATGAAATGTGTGAGGAACTCCAAAATACTGACTGCAACATCAGAAACATTAAAACGAAAATTGCCCTTCCAGCTCTGCTAATGGCAGTGCAGCTGTCTCCTGATTGGTTACATAGTTTGTAAAGTAATGTAATAATAATTAATTCATAATACATTGTTAAAAATACATTTGATATTGTGTTATTTGCTTCCATTAGCAAGAATGTGAGTGTGAAGGATAATGTGTACCAGATAAAACTGTCATTCCCTTCAATAAAAAATTCTTGCAAGAAACAGAAGCAGCGCTGAAAAAAATCATTTTCATCCCGCACAACATTTTCAACACTTTTATTTTAAGCAAATAATCATTAACACAAAAATACACTTATACACAAAAATATTACTGTATTCAGCCACATGATAACACTGAGAATAACAGCTACACTTTCGTGCAGCTTTTAACTTGTCGGGAATAATACTGTAATAAATCTGTATAAAAAAAACTACTCGTATAAAAAACACCTTAAAAACCAATTTGGCCTTGAACCCAAATCCAGATTTCACATAATTTTTGTGGACTACCCAGCCCACACAATAACTCTGAAAACTGCTCTATACAAAACAAAAATAAATATAAAGTCTGTAAAATGTAGTAAAAAATCTACACAACCATTTCCATTTTTTGGAAAAGAATTTATTTTGTTTCCTCAAAACAGTTTCTGGAAGATAATTGAAAAACAAAATATTGAATTCCATTATCCACAAATCTGACTTTAGTTTACCTTCGAAATAGTACATAAAAAAAATTTAAAATCAATAAAGTTTTGAAAGCAAGATAAATACATAAATTCTTTACAAATTTTAATTACAACTTCTGGTTAAAAAAAATTTAAAAAGCTCTATCTTTGACGCAAAATTTAATTCATACATACACACCTGATATTGTACACCTCAAGTCATGCATCCTGCTTCTAACAAACCACCCATCCCCAATACACACTGAGACTGCGAGAAATACTGGGCACACAATCACAAGTGAATCAAAGACAACTGCAAAATTTTATTGTGCTTCAGTAACAGTTACACCAGCTAGGACTGTAGCAGACACGTCCAAGCGCATCTTTACGCTACGACACTAACCTAAGTGAAACAAAGCATCAAGTTCCCAGGAAGGCACTCAAAATTAAACTGTGCCACATACGAGTCAACATAAAAACACGAGTTGAGTTCGTAATACAACATGCATGTTTGTCAAACGACTGGCTCAGCGAAACGCAACAGCCGTACAAAAATAACTGCAAGCTGAGCCCGGAAATACAGCTGCTCATATTCGAGTAAATACTTACATATAAATTATGTATAATTAAATAAGTGCAAGATGAGAAATATGCTTAGGTTACACTGCTGCAGATCTAGACTATTTCAAACCAACTTATGTTAGGCATTTATAATAAACATATAATATAACAAAAAATATTAAATTTACACTCTGGAGAAATGAGACACAAGAAACATGTACACAAATTCATAAACACATGTTAAAATGCTGGCTTGATTCTATAGTAGTATCTCTTAAATTCAAATTTATCTTAATTGCAATATATAATAGTATATATATGTATAACTGCGCTCCAGAGAAGCTCTGTCTTAGAAGCCACTGCAACGAGTAGATATTTACAAACACCTAAGCCACCTCACTCGTTCCTGTCGCAAGCGTGCAGGAGAAGACGTTGCCAAGTTAGGAAGCCCATTGAGCCAATTCTTTCATGTCATCATCCTCCTCTTCTACCTGTGCTTCTGCAACACAGACAAGCAAACATTTTCCTTGAATAATTTTCTATACAATATGTTTCAAAGAATATGTAACAAGCCATTAACATAATCAAGATTTGTTTGTCCTTCAAATTCAATGCCCTACTATATTTTTAGATAGAGGAATAATGTTATAAATTGTGCTATAATTAGGGATAGGTATACTTTGCGAGTTCAACGTCATTCGTCCTTATTTA
This sequence comes from Medauroidea extradentata, assembly GCA_003012365.1. Taxonomy (NCBI): domain Eukaryota; kingdom Metazoa; phylum Arthropoda; class Insecta; order Phasmatodea; family Phasmatidae; genus Medauroidea; species Medauroidea extradentata. The sequence goes on along the minus strand of PNEQ01089411.1, from coordinate 2,236 downwards.
TACAAAAGCCCCGACCATTTGTTCAATAGCTGATACTCACTGGAACAACACACAATGACCGAATGGATGGGCTCGAGCATGCATATAACAGTGGATTCTAACAAATTGGTTATTGAACTCATGAATTATTCCTCTCCCTAGCTACAGTATAATGTAATGTCTTAGCTGTCCTGGGTGCAGCCCGGTTCAATTCGTACGAAGGACTTAGGTAATTAAGTAAATGAGTTAAATTTAATTTCTTCATTACTATCCTTGCAAAACACTCCACCCTTGTGATTTACACACTTTAGATTAATCACAGATATAATTTACGTACTGGTATCAATATTTAAAGATAATATTGTTACGGAGAAATATTTACGGTATTAGAGATTTTTCAGGAGTCTGGCTATTTCTTACAACATATTAAATATTCTAGTTTATTCATGTTTTTGGTAGAATTCTTAATGTTTTGACGAGTTTATACAGGTAGTCTATAATGTTGCTATGTGAGGTACATTATTATTTTTATTTTGGATTGGTGGTTCAGATTTCTTTTGTTGATGACAACTTTAGTATTTGTTGATTGAATTTGTAAGTTTGTAGTTATGGTTAGGTCCTTATGGCAAAGTGATTTTATTTCCTTGTGGGATTGTGACGAACCCAGTGCCTGGATGTGCCGTGTCATGTTGGGCAAACCCGTTCTCGGCGGAGATGCCTGGCTGTAGTTGTACGTGCCTTGCAGCGTGGGACGGTATCTGCTGCAGCATGATACCAAACATCCTTGGGCTGCTGGCATTTTCTTCCTTCTGCTTACTGCGTAGCACGCTACCAGCAGGAAGGAGGAGAGTTTCTGCGGAGTAGTTTTATTAGAGTGTGAGTTATGCTGACAAGCAGTAGCAACAGCATCAAGCTATGGCGGTAGGACGACCGTGCGACGCCCGATGATTCGTCACCATTTTCTGATGATCACGAGGGTGGCGTGAGGCGTGCGGTGGCATCACTATTTTGTGGGACTTTGGCACAGTGAACTCAGGTGGTAGGACGTAAGTCCTTACTAAGTCCGTCTTCAAGAGGCTACTTACTGAAGGAGCCTGTGGGTCCATCTGACATGGAGCGCTGTAGGATGAGTACAGTAATTTAGTTTATAAGTTTTCACATTAATATGTAAACAGCGAACCACACCCCTGCTGTATATTTATTTTAGTATAATGTATAAGTTCAGGTACTAAGGTGTGGTCATGTTAGGTGTAGTTCGGAACTTTTAGTATCGGTAATGTAATCATCTAGATGTTGTTGCAGAGGCAGTGACCTTTGTGAGTGCCTGGAAGGCCTAAGAGAAATTATTGTGTTTTGAGATATTTTTGTTTAAAAGTAAGTTGTTAATGGAATGGTTAAAGAGTAATAAGAGACTTTCGAAGGAGTAGAAATATACCGTGACATAAGTCGGAGTAAAACCGACCATTTTTAAAGTAATTAGTTTGAATCAGGCAATTTGTTATCATTCTATATGAGTACCTCAGATCATGTCGTAATTGGACATGAAGCGTTAGAATTGAGATTATTGTAATTTAAAACCTATTTGAGCTTTGGATGGTAACTGTCAGATAACAATAATTTAATGTACTGGATGCTTAAGCCTTGGATATTTTATTAAATTCTGAAAGTGAGCCAATTTCTTTGTGTCAATGGCGGGAAAGGCCGCTAGGCTACTAATTACAAATAAAACAGAAAGAGTAGTGCACAAGTACTCACAGGATGGTACTTGCAGATAGAAACACACACACATAGGACGAACACATTTCTCCGCGGACGCGCGGTCACAACGTTTCGCAGACTACATCTGCTTCATCAGGTGAGTGGAGGCACACCTCAAGCCAGAGCCCGGACGACAGAGCTGACTCGTCAACACTCGTTTGCTCTGACCGAACTTTTACGCCACCAATATATTTTACTTGCCAACCAGCACTACACCTTGCTGATTTCTAATTTGAAACTTTTGGTCCTCACGAACTTGCACTTGCTACCTCAAGCCAACTCAATCCTATCTGACACAATAAAAATTCTGCAATTGATCAGCAACATAAACTTACCAAATTCAGCAATCTTTGTACTGAAGCACTGAAATCTGGTCCACTACCCACAGACCTCCAAACAAAACAGGCACCACCCCCACCCCTGATTGGCCAGAAACCCTGTCTAGCCTCACTCTTCAATCTTCCCACACCTGCTCATTCAGCTCCAATACTGCCTGCTC
>PNEQ01089410.1:0-15829 GCA_003012365.1 Medauroidea extradentata | reverse complement strand
AAAACAGAGACGGACTAAACCAGTAGTACATACAACATCAACGCTATCTAGCAGACGACACTAGAACCAATACGACTGGTATAGCTACTAGCTCTTCTGGTGGAAAGACTCAGCACCAAAGTCTTAATAATCAACGCCATCTAGGAGACGATCAGTAACTACTGGCAGCCCTATCTAGAGGACAACAATAAAACTAATTCAAAAAACAAGATAGAAGGTTGAGCCAATGAGGGTAGCTAGGTATCAAGACAACGGACATTAAACAAGAAGGTGGGTAGACCGTACACATTTAATTACGAGACACATACTGAACAGATCCGGTGATCCGGCTCCTAGGTTCCTGCAATAGAACCGCCATTACTACACTACTTTTGACTTATATTACGCACTTACAGTGTTCTTGAAATGTTATTAAACTTTTCCGAGTTTACACCCGAAAACCGAATAGAGGTACATAGACTACCAGATCGAGGTACATTCGGAATATAGGCTAACACTAACAAGGGCAATTGCAGGGCTTACTTTTCAGAAGTTGATATAAAAACAACCACTTACGAGATGTTATTTGGACACATTTGTTAACAAGGAAGGTCGGGAAATTCGTTCAGTATATAGATATACCGGAATAATTGCGCTTTGCTTTCCAGAATACATATTTTTACTTACCTAAGGTAATACTGTGGAATAATTTTCGAGGCCTGTTAAAAAATAACTTTCCAAATTTATTCAAACTGATGAGACCTTAAACCAATAGAGCGTTCTGAAAAAAACAGAATGCTGTTCTACAGTTTTTTCCATGGAGATTAAACTGTGATACAGTCTTCTTTAAATGTATGCACGTGCTAATGGTGCAAAACCCCCTACACACTAAAATATTAAACACGTTTACCTATAGAACCAAAATTTCTATGTAAAAACTGTTTGAAAACTACTTGAGAAGAGGTGCACCATAATTGCAACTTTCAAGAAAAATAAATCCCATAATATTCCTAATTGAAAGGTATTGGCAATGCATAATGGACAGTATGTTTAAAGCAGTTCTTCACATAACATAAATTTTTGTATAATGCACTTGCCATGAAAATTGCTGATGTTAATAGAAATCTATTCTAAGAATGTTTTATATTGTTAAAAATTACAGTTTAAAAATACAGCAGTTTTAATTGACGTCTATGCCATTGGTATTTTGCCACAATCAAAACATTATATTTCCGCATCATTTTACATTATGTGCATATTGTCCAGAAAACCATTATAACTTGTATAGCAAATCTATCCAGTCTTAATCATAATTCATGTCATGAATATTTTATATTACTTAAGTACAGATCTAAAAAGGTGATATATCTAGTCAGCATTAAGGATTACTTATCTTATCGAAAATCAGCTTTCCACAGCTGCAGAAAAACTTATTGATTTTTTTAAAATTCACTTTTTTCAACCAGACATCTTTTATCTAAATTTATACTGCACTTTTCACATTAAAACCAAAATTATGTTACAATGAACACATGTAACATTGAATACTATACCTATCAAAGGTAAAAGTCCTACAGTGTTGGCAAAATTCCCAAACAAAATAATTTTTAACAGTTCAGTTAAATGCACTGTTCTGTACAAATGTCATAGTCAAAAAATTCAAATATAATCTTTCACTGAACTGACGAAAGGTGTCAAATTCACCTATCAAAATGTGTTACACATAGCTTAACCTAACAAACACAATCATTAACATAGAGCAGCATGTTTTTCACTCAGTGTGCTGTACCACTATATCTTTCCTTTCAAACGTGACTTTAAAATTACATAAGTCATTGGTAGAGCCACGATTTTGTCGCGAAAAGATTTTTGCCTCACTTTGTTTCAGTGACTCACGTGCACATCGGCAGTTCTGTTTCAAGGTTATTGGCAGCGTGTCTCATTTGACTGCACCAATCAGAATAAGATTATTGTAAGTCTGTACGTCTATAATTTGCCAAGGCAAGTGAGAGTAAAATCATCCAACCACAGACGATGAAGCAGAGCTGCAGGTGTGCACATGACGCATCGAAACCAAATGTTGCAAAAATCTTTTCGCCATAAAATCGCGGCTCTAGTCATTGGGCATTTATCTGCACATTAACACAAAAGTTATACAATATACTTATGTCATCATTTGAACTCCACAATCCAATACGACTGTGTAACGTCAAAGCAAAAACAAAGTAAAATGAGCAATCTGTATTAGATACAATAAGTTAGACGTTTCTCACACAAACAAATTTAACGGTAAAAAAGTCCACATTTCTCGAAAATTCAGGTTAGTACAATATATTAAAATTGCTATTTCACAATTAACATTTTAATTTGCACTATCGCAAATTAAACTTCCAGGTAAATTTAGAAGTTACCATGGAGAAAATAAGCTCACTGGTAACAGTTTGTATTATATCACGATAAACAATTCTAATTAGGCCTATATGTACTTAAAAGTAGGAATGCACAAACTGTTCAAAATTTCGAGTCCAGTAAAGTTGTATATTGTAACTCGACTCATAGAGGTTATTCTCCACAACCAGAACAGAGGAGGCCTAATGTTAACAGTTGTATTTAGCAGGTATAACTATTTCCAGTTTATTGTGCGTGTAAAATGTGTGTGCATTTTGTATAAAAATAGCATACTTCAAACAAACTTAAGAACATATAGAACTTGAAACATTGCTGGAAGATAAGGCATTTATATATGTTGACAATATAAATCATTTTCCAGCCAAATTTATTTTCAGGTTAGGATTACCGTATCTGTAAACTCGAACTAGACTCGAAACTTGATTTTTTACAGTGTGTTTGACCTGAACTAGACTAATTGAAAAAATGTTGTTCGCTCATCCCTATTTAAAAGTAAACTGGAGACATACATGTAAAGAAATATATGTATACTATACCATCTGAACATCTTATAATATGAATTAGCACTCTCAAAAACAGGTTGTGCTATAGATTCTACTACTTGTATAACAATTCTCTGTAGGCTACAGAAAAATGTTCCCTCTCTCACATTGCATAAAAGCCATTTTATTATATGAAAATTACTACAAATCATAGCATTTTCAGTAGTGCATACTAAAAGAAACATATTCCACATTTTAAACTTAACTACACTTTAAGCTCACACATATATAAAAAATTGCAAAATTTAATAAAATATTGTACACTTCAATAATACCATAAAAATATTAATTTCCATAAACATTAAAAACTAAAAGTTAAGAAATGTGTTAACTCCTTTGCTGCGACATTCGACTATAGTCGAATATACAAAATATTTCTAAACTGCGACATGCGACTTTAGTCGAACATCGAATTAAATGACTCTGTAAACCATAGATACATTGTTTTCTCGCTTAAAAATAACCAAAAATAAACGATTTACAAAAAAAAATACAATTGTTTTACACTATCTTGGCACAATTAATAATTTTTCATTCAGCAGCAAAGCATGAAACAACAATGCTGGGATGCTTACGACAAGCAATATGTACAAAAATCCCTGAGTTAGGGAGACTTCAAAATGTGCGAATTCAATTACAACAACATTGATTTTGTTGTCCAAGTTACAGTTTCATCATTGCTTCGAAGTGAACTACTACTGCGACGTGTTCCAGTGATACCCACTGATCTTGAGTGATTCCGTTACAAACGTCTAGACCAAACTAGAAATAATAAGGCGAGCAATCGCTCATGAAGGACATACTTAAATCATTTGCACTGTAGGTATGAATGAATGAACTGTGTGAACAATCGTAAAACACGGGAACACTATTGAAACTTTGTGCAAGTCGGATACATTTGACTGTAAAGTACACATGTTTTATGTTACATACTGGAACGGAACAGAAGTGAACAAATTATTAACATGGAAAAATAAATATAAACAAAGGCAGTTGTAGGCCTACACGTTTTTCAGTCATGAAACTGTTTAGGCCATTTGAATTTTTTATCAAAATGTATTATAAACTTAATTTCATTAGTTTTTAACAAAAGCTAACGTGAATGATGTGTTTTTTAATTTCAAATTGTGTGAATGCATTTGGAAATGAACTGACGCGTCTTGTAACTTGTTGAAATAGGCAAACACATGTCACATGCTCTGAAGGTTAACGGCCTCAACTATCATGCTGGGTGCTGCCGAACAACTGACCCACATTAACCCACATTACATTTCCATAACAAGCCACTGTATTTACTGTAATTAACACAAGTTATAAGCCTATAAATCAAGTTACCTGTTAAAATTTCATGCCATTTTGATGATATCTTATGTGAAAAATGAATTTCTCAGCAATTTGGAACACATTAAAATAATCTTCCTTAGTTTATATTATTTACAATGCTCCAGAATACGCAATATTAGTTAACACACACATTTTCCGGAACGGATCAGTCGTGCTAAGTAAGGGGTTATAGTGTACATAAAAATGTAAAGAAACATGAAACTATCATAAACACTACAAATTAAAAATTAATATGGTTACCTCATATGTAGCAATATTTCTGTACGCTCTTGTTTCCACATGTGAACCAGGATATCAATTACGCTATTGCGCTTTTAGACCTCAGACATGCAAAATCCATCTGACAAGGCAGACCCATTAATGTCAAGTGATTTAATGGCAAACTGGGAAGGCATGCATAGAGTTTCATACGGCTTATATTCACACCATTACAGCGACATCATTTAATAGAGTGAACCACCGTTGGATGTTGTTATTGATGTATAGACCAAGTGCCACTTTTTCTGGAACATATATTTGTGCAGCATTTAACATGCAAAATCTTTTGAGATGTTGAAATAAATTTGGAGACTATTTACATTTTCGTAGACCTAGGGCAATTCCCGTCCTAAAAGCTAGAACATGTTCGCATAGTAATAACCTATTAGTTACCTACAAAAACATGATCTTATACAATAATGCAATCGAGCGAAATGCTGTACAAAGTTGTAATATAAACGGTGTGTTTGAATTGGGTGTCACGGAATTTTACTTTGTAATATAATTACTGTGAAAATCTTCTGAAGTAAAGAATCCAGTTTTTAGAAATAAGTTTTAATTCCATTTTATTACTGCAAAATACACGACATTTTATGTATGTAGCTATAAATTGTGTTACAATCATGCCAATGCACATACGAGTGACCCTATAAAATAGATGATCCTCCCAATTTGAAGGTTAGAAGCACAGATAGTTGTCGCCATTATGGTCATCTGGTTCTAATATATTGCGTGAATACACATTTAGCATTACTTGCATACATTCAGGGACAAATTACGCAAACAAATACTTGCATTGGCCAATTTTTATGAATTTTCACTCCAAAAAGCAAAGTCATTTTTCGCGGAAACACACATTTATAGATTTCACAATTTTGTTGGAAATGTTTCACGAGTAAACAGAATTCCCATTTATTGTTTCTAGATATCTACTCCCAGCTATGTTACGGTACCTTTGTGTTATTATTGCTAATTATAGTGCCTACAGAACATAGCCTAGCCTTAAAATGTGTCTAGCTTAGCCATTTTCTCTTCAGACTTGATTCCTGTACCCATGAAATTCTTTCTGTAAACACGACTAATTCTTTGGTATTACTAAGCCCTACATACATTTACCTACAGTAACTCTAGGGTCATGTTAATAATTTTATCCCCTATGAACAACAACAAACAAGGTTGCTACAGAATGTCAGAATCAGATTCCCTAGACTTATCACAGTTTTCTAGACAAAAATTAAAAAGTTTCTAGTCTTTTTCAAAAACCTTATCAACAGGAAGTTGATAAAAGAGTTACGCATTGACCTTTAGAGTAGGACGACTTAAAAGTTTGTTGTTGTGATTAACTAGTGCAACATCTAAAAACACAGCATTTCAAGAATCGACATAGTGATTTAAAATATGCATACACCGTTTCATTACGCAAAGTTAACAAGCAAAACCACCTTCCAGACCCATGTACCAACATTTAATAAGTTTATGAAATATAAAAATATGTAACTTTACAGTTCATGTTGTCTACTTAAATACCCTCAGAAAACAGAGAAAAATACTATACACAGCTTCGAAAAATTTTTTAAGCTTCAACAGATGAGATATTGTTTGCAAATGCGTGACTCGTGCAAGTGTGACTTGGCAACACAGTGTGAGCAAGGCCTAATGCAACTTGACAACACCTGGTTGCTGTGCTTATCGTTAGTCCGGCATACTGGCAGTTTGAGGCTTCAAGTAATGCTGTTTGAATAGACTACATGTAGCAGAATTTGGACCTATTGGAAACGTAGCAGCAAAAACCGAGAAACGCAGATAACGAAGTGACATTTTAATAAGCTGGGCAGGCGTGCAAATTACGCTTAAATACTGCTCTGCTAAGTATAGTATTTCCTTATCGCGCAAACTTTCCTACCCACAACCACAGTCTTTCAACGTCCTGACATACATTAGTTACATCAGGCAACTAATTGGGTTTACAAAGATTATGCACACTTTTTCGCGATCAGGTTTCTTTCCCAGCATGTAGGTACATTACGTATTCATCCATTGTAGCGGAATTTCGTTATAGAGCTGTAGCGACTTTCTCTCTGTTCGGCTTGGCAACAATGCTTGCCTAGAATAAGAGAAATTTTACTGAGTTCAAAAGTCAAACCTGTTGTTATGCGAACATGTTTCATCATGGCAAAAGGCATTCTGATATGCCTATAGATGTCTGAAAAATTTAAAACCCTACACTCAACATTAACTCAGAAAGTATAATGGGGAACATGCATGTGTTGGGTATTTAACTAAAAACATTATCAGCACTTAAAAGAGTTATTGCTAAATAACATGTGTACTTAATGCCGAGACTTAAAACAATACATAACATGTAAAAAACGTTGCTGTGAATGTGAGAAAGTCAGAAATTTTGAAACGGGATGAGAAAACTCTGTGATGGCTTGACATCACTTCGCGAAATTCGCTTGGCGGGAAGTCACGTTTTCCTAGTCGAGGCAATGCCAGTACGTTGTTTACGGTGTCGGTATTTTAATTTAGGAATAACAAAACGACTTGCAGCCACAACACGTTCGCGTTGAAGGCTTAAACATGTAGTACGGTGGAAATTTATCGTGGTGGTGAATTATGCTACAGAATATGCGTTTAATACAAATCTACTAAGACTTACGTGTAGCTAATGCTTTGCACCATTTCACAGCCGTATTTATAGCCTACTTGTTTCTCAGATCTCACCTAAGAGAATATCAAGTGAAATGTGATCATGGCATGAGATTCACACTAAAATATTAGTCATCCTTCGATACTGTACTTAACATGTTAATAATAGTCTTAAATAATCACTAATGTATTCACGTAAAATTTTACTCTGAAAGCCATTTTCATGTAGCCACTTACGAGATGCTACCAAAAACTGGACAGCTGCTTTTTTCAGACTATTCTGCTCAATTGTTTGGCTCTCGCTTAGTAAATAATTCTTAATTCTGTAAATTTTCTGACTTATTGTTTCGTTCCTTATCTGAAAATAGGATACATCAACTATTAAACGCAAAATTTGTCTGGATAGGAGTGCAATGGTTCGTTGCTATGTGATTGACCGTAACGCCAAACATTTACGTTATAAAAATTATTTTTACTAGCTACGAAAGTTAACTCATGGAACATCTTCTAACTGTAAGCTTTTGTAAAATACATTGATGGGAACTGAATTGCAGTCAATACCTGCTAGGCTTTTCAAAATTTACATACAAAATTAATACATTATATTGTGTTCTGCTACCTACCGTGACTTCTGGAACTACTTGGGTTCTTCCATGGTGCTGCTATCTACCGTGGACTCTTCGCGTAATGCATGATATGCAAGAATTTTTTGTATTTTCTAAAGTGCTGTGTGCAAGTTATTTACTGACTGTAATATTTCAATGATTGCCTTTAACTTAACTTTTGTATATTAGATATTGTTCTTCACACAGGATATTTTCTTACAGAAGTTAAAGTTTTTCTACTTGGTTTAACTTGTATCTCTTAAGTGTCTAGAGTTTAAATAATGCTTAGTGTATTTTTAGGTCATTCGGATTACATTTAACTTAAAATAATAATGAAAGTTTGTGGAAATATCATGTATAGAGCCTACCTCCAAAATGTGATGTACAAGTATTGAAGACAAAAACATAAATGATTGTAGTGACGATTCACCATTTCGCCAAACAATTGATATCCACTGCTTTCCGAAATTTTTAGCTTTTTCGTTCTGGAACACATAACTCCCCAAGGGTTTTTAAGGGCATATTAGAACGCTTATGTACTATAAAAGACGTTAACAGCTTAGGTTTTGAGCCAAGTCACAGACAATACTATAACTTTCTGTCATACTTCTCGCGATGTGCGCACAACTATGGGTGGTAGGCAGCAAGCGGGCTGGATTTTCGCCAGATGACGTCACAGCGAGTGCCATGCTGAAGTCAAGCGTTTCTGTGGGCTTTTTAAATTACGTTACGTTTTTCTCCAACTACACTTGAATCAACACATACAAATCAAAAGGAAAATGTGATTATTGCTTAAAAATGCGTACGGAATTGACTTAAAACATTTTAAAAAATTGTGCATGTTCCCCATTGTTGCACAAACTTTGATTTGGCTTGCTTGTGCGGTAACACATTGTAAGATAAATTAGTGCGTAAAAACATGTAAAGGTTATTTATAAATATATATAGCTATATTTTTTTACGGTATTATGAAGAGGTATTTATGAATACTACATAGACCCTATATTATTTAAATATATGTTTGTGCCTTATTATCTAATAAGGAATTTAATTCTGTCTGCAATATCCCTATGTCTCCATCTAATTACTACCCACCGTCAAATTTTGGGTGAAAAAAATTAAATTTCTTTAAACAAAAACATATATATTTTGTAGTCCTGAAGAATAATGTTCCATCACTGTAGTTATAGCAGGCAGGGGCTAAATGGAGAATAAAGGAACCAGAGACCCTCAGTGATGATGGAAATGGGGTGGCATCCATTGCAGAATAGGAGGAAAGTGGATGTACAGGATAGTAAATGGAGAGGGTGGATTGGTAAGTTGGGCTGCTAGCTAACTAGAGTGTTTAAGGGTAGAGGAAACAATAAGGAAAAGATTCAGAGGATATGGAGGAGACCGGAGCGGGGATGGAACTCTATGCTCGTGAGAATGATAAGGGAGTGGAATGTGTTGAGGGACGAGTTAATGACTGGTAAAGGAGTTTAGGGAGGGTTTGGATTGCTAGCTATGGAGCCGTCTGAGAGTTTAAACTCGCGAAATGATGATTATTATTATTATTATTATAGCAGATGTCTACACTAAATTATGTCTTAATACATATTTCCCTTAAACAAATGGACGAAAATCTATGAACATATGATCAAGTTCTAACTGCTTTGGCACGAGCTTTTAAGAACCAAGTGTGATGATAATAACGTGGGGGTGGATTTTTCTCCATCCACCTTCCTCTGCAGTTGAGCTAACACCCAGTGGCTGAGATTCTCCCCTCTATCCGACCACTCCATCACCTTCGCCATCCTTGTAAATGTTTTCATATGTTCCCAGTCATCACACACTCCTCCACCAGCTTTAAAGTGCCCCACCCCAATTCTTTGATAACTTCCGAGAGCCGATTTAATCCCCCTCCTCACTGTTCCACCTACGCCACTTCCCCTTCACCCAACTGGCCGTCCTCTGTTGAACCTTCTCAATCATTCTCTTCAACCTCATGATACGGGTTGCAGACGCATACTCCAGTACCAGATGCACAATGGTGGTGTAGGCCCTTTCCTCCAGACCACAACTACCACCTCCAGACCACAACTACCACCTCCAAACCACAACTACCACCTCTAAGGACCCTTCCCCACAACCCGGAGCATGCATGCCCTTTTTTACCACACTCCCCACCAACTCCTTCCAACCCAGGTAATCCTGCAGCACTTCCCTCAAGGTATTTGTAGTTATTTACTTCCCCTATCTCCCTCCCCCCATATATATTCCATTCTTTTCACATACCTTTTCCTGGTGAATCTAATTAACTTAGTCTCCCCTAAATTACTTCTCATCCCATTTATAGCTCACCATTTCTCTATGGCACACATATCCTTCTGCAATACCGCTCCCTCTTCAGCCATCCAATACAATATGATATCAGCAAACAGCCTCAAGTGTTCCTCTATTTCCTTGCCTATACAGTTCACCATTATTGTGAACAATATAGGGCCTAATACATTACCCTGTGGCACCCCAGATGTTACCTCTCCTTTCTCAGATAGTGTTCCCCTGACCCTCCACTTTCTGCCTGCGAGAAAATCCCCAATCCATATGGATTTCACCACTCTTTTCTCCCACCAGTCCATCTACCGTGCACATTAGCATGTTATATGAAACTATATCGAATGCCTTCTCAAAGTCCACAAAACATGCATCAATCTGGTTCCCTCTATTCACCTCTACCAACAATAGTGCACTAGGTTAATACAAATTGATAACCTACAAAGCATACAGTTGTTGATAATGCTAGTAAATTTGAGAAATGCCTAGTTATATATACGACAGGGTGCAAATTTGTTTTCATATCGTCTGAAATGTATTAATTTCAAATAAAAAGGTTGTTACAGTTGAATTATTTTTGATCACAGATATTTTTGACTGGCTGAAACTTGAAAGCAGTGTCCAAACTAAAAAATGAACACATTCCTCCGATAAATTCATTACCAACCTCCACATTTTACTATTTGGAGCTGTTGTAGATAAGATGACTTCTACAAGGTGAAACTCTTATGACTAGTAGAAACGTAATTGATAAGGTAAAAGTACGGAATTCCGGTCACCCGAGAAAATGGCCGATAAAATGGCGCCCAGGTGAGATACTGAGTATATCGATACTGAAGCATACCTATGAAGTTTGGGCTTTCGAATGCAGCAGTTGGCAACTCTGACACGGCTCAACGAGGGGCAGCGAAAAACAAACAAAATGGCGCTGCATGTTTTTCACTGCAAAATGAAGTGTTCTGTGCTCTTAGACAAGCAAGTAAGTAGAGCCTATCTGCCTTAAGGTTTCAAATGCACTACATCATGTTTAAATTTATTTGGCTTGGTCCACTAGATTAAAAACATGTTTCTGAACAATGTGGATACAAGTTTTGTTCAATACAAAATTATGGAAGCTTTGTTTATGCATGACTGGAATTCGAAACATGGAAACTGGCCAATGTATGCAATTCCTGTCATAGCATGGAAAAAAATATTTGACAGAAACCAGTCAATAGCAGTCAAAACATGTTGCTGAACAATGTGGATATGTTACAAAGTAAACATAACTCAAGTATAGAAGCTATTTATAGATGCGATGCTCACAAAACTTATTGTCTATAATATGGGAAAAAAAATTTTTAATATAAGTTAATTACTAAACAACTTACTGTAGACAACTGTTACTTGAATTCTTACAATAGGCTATAAGATGAAACCTCTGAGTTCTGGGCGGCCTGGCGATTCAGGTCGATGAAGCCTTATTTGGCACATGTATTAACTATCAATGGGAATAATGCCTTGAAAATTAATTTTGCACTCATTGGCGACACTAAAATAATTGACTATCTGGCCAAGTATTTCAGCACTTAGTTTCGTATTTTTTTTAGCAATACATGGCTCTGGAATTAGAAAATTTCAAACATCTAGGATAGATTCTTATTGGCTACGCTGTTGTGGCATAATTGAACGTAATTTGGTTTATACCATTTGGTTCCAGTCAGCTGGCAGCCATCACATCACAGCTGTACATCAGTGATTCGTAAACATGTGTTGGATAATCAGTTATGAAATAATTCCAGGCAGTGCCGTTTTTAATGTGTTGTAATATTTTCTTCGCCGTTTCAGCATCATGTTTCATGTATACATAGATTATTTGCCATGTGTGTACATGAGAAATTATCAGTGATGAAAATCTATAACATATATTATAGTTTAATTGACATGTTTAAGCCTAAATTTGGCTGTAAATTTCATAGCTGACCAACTACTGGCTTATGTGTTGATACTGCAGTTCATTAACAGGTGGATAGTTGTAATATTTTTTTGCCAAGGTAGCCTATATTAACTTACTTTCAACTTCGTTAAAGCTAACACGATTGGGTTAGTTTAACTCAAGTGTACGATAGTGTACCAGGATACGATAGGTCAAATTAAAAATTCCATAGAAAATCAACTGTTCAATATATCAATTGTACAGACTACGCATAATTATCTATGGACTCTACACTTTCATGTGTAGCAGTTGGCATTTGTGACAGGCAGTGATGACACAAGCAAGAAATTATTTTGTGATGATGCTCTTTTTTTTCACGAAATTCTGCGACTGTTGTGTAGGCCTAAGGCAAATGCACCATATTTTGCCAGTGTACCGATTTTCACCCAAACGACATAAAAAAATTTGGAAATAATGCACAATTATATAAAGAATGTTGGCTTCCTGCAACTGTTGCCTGCCCTGGGCATACGTTTGTTTACAAATAGAAATTTGTTTTCTCTCTTCCGCGCTCCACGCGTGAAAATCAACATTCGTAGGTGGTTTCAGGTAAGCAACTTCGTTCACTGCTTAACGTTTGTGTTATGCAGCACGTGTTTCTTTTTTGTACCGATTGTTCAAGATATATCAGGAATACTAACAACGTGAATAAGAGTTATTTAAAAAAAATTAGTCTTTTTAAGGTGAATAAGCAATTGGACGAAGTTGGGGACACAAGAAATTGCTGTCATACCGAATTTTGCTCAATACAAATGAGCATTGTTCGTGTGGTCGGTACCATCGGCACCCAAAGGTGCAAAGGGTGGAGGTCGAAAATGTTTATGGTGTTTTATTTTAGTGTACAAATACACTACACCCAGGGGCGTCATTTGGGGCTACAGGGGGGGGGGGGGCAAATGCCCCCCCCCCCTGGATTTGGAATTTTATGTGTATTAATATAGTTTTGTATTTTTAAATGTAAATAATGATATCTTAATGACATAAAACTGAAGTTTTATTATTAAAGTATCTAATTTATACATGCTTAATTAATAAAAAAAGATGCAACGAGGTCACTGTCGTCAGAAAACAAAATCTTGCCCCCCCCCCCTGGAAAAACCTGAAATGACGCCCCTGACTACACCTGAAGTACTCGCCTATACGACTCGATACTGCAAGCATGGCAGCTTGTAGGTAGTGCTGGTCGCTGCGGACAGAGTCTGATCGTTCTGAGGTTCTCCTCGCTGATACTGAGCTGGAAACTTGGCGATTGCTCTCTCGGTTCTTATATAATTGTCTTTACTGTCTTTAGGCTATTGTATTCACAGTATTAAATACTTACTTGGTCAGTTACCTTGTTTGTTTTAAGCACGGTGGAGCAATGCTTATTTTGTGTGTGTTGCTCGTGTGCTTTATTTAGTCTTTCGTGCTTATTGTAAATTCAAGCAGTCACAAATATTTTTCCACATATCTCAGCAATACGTGTATTGCAATAGTGGCATCTCTAATGGAAGATAGTTTGGTTGAAGAAAAACTGCTACAAAACAGTTATTTGCTTATATTATTGACACTGTAATAAGAGTTATAAAAAAAGTTTGAAATTGAATTTTCGATAAATTTTACTCTTTGCATTCATTTTAAAAGATGTTCTGTTTTTGAGATATGAATGTGAATATGAGTATTTCTCTTTATTTGATGAAGGCTATAGAAATACTGTACCTACCCCCTACCATTTTATAAATTGTTCTAAGATTATAAAATAAGACTTAACTTAGGACTTATGTTTATAAACTACTTCTTTTATTTACAAACTTACATCAATGAATAATGACAAATGGAGCATCTGTAACACATATAAATCACCTACTTCTACCTAAAATATGAATTATGACAAAAATAGGTAATAAAACACGGAATACATTGGTGAAATTTGAGGCAACAACAGGAACAAACTGCCTAAGCGTGGGCAAAATTCGGGCATCTTGCACGGAATACTTAAAAAATGTATACAAAAATCTACTTGCTCGAATATTTTTCGGTCACAAATGTAAATAAAGGGGAAGGTTAGGAGATTCTACCAGTATATAAGTTTCTGAAATTTAACTTTTTTTAAGCGCTGTTATGAATTTTTCCGTGAAACACCCACACATTAAGATCATTAACAAATATCTGTGCTTTTGTCTTACATAATTACAACAAGCAAGTTCCGTTCTTAAGCTCTGTGTTCTTTAATATCAATTAAAATTATATTCGGTTTAGGTAGATAGCTCAAAAATATGTTGCTTAACTACACAGTACATATATTTGAGCAAATTAATTGTTTCGAAAATTTTTATCGGCCGTATCGAAAGAAAGGATCACGAATGTAGCCATTTGCCCCTCAATTTGGTAGTACAATAAAATTAACTTATTTACCTTAAGTTAAATTTTTATATTTTTATTTACCATAGTATCTTCAAATAACGTATTAAATATATGTACAAAAAATGTATGAAGTGTTTAAATTTAATTTATGCAACGTTTAATTTTTTGTAAACAAGGAATTCCCCCCCCCCCTCCCCCACATATAAACAAACACACAAAATGTGTATTTAATAAATTGGTACAATTGATTAATCACCAACGACGGTTCTCCGACTTATGTTACCCACTTACAGTGTTTAAGAAATTTTATTACAGTTTTTGTCCACTTTACACAAGAATACCGAATAGAGGAACATTGACTATTGAATTGGGTACTTACGTTCTGATAATGGTCTATCGCGGCCAAATACAATTGCAGGGCATACTTTAAAAATTTATACAAAAACAACCACTTACGTGATGCTATTCAAACATGTTTCTAAATAACAAGGAAGGTCTGGAAATTAGTTCAGTATATTGATCTCCCAGAGTAATCACTTATTACGTTTTCAGGAATTTTTGTAAAAAAAAAACTGTTAAGATATTGAATCCCAGGATGTCTCCTTTATGTGTGAAAAGTTGATTTTGCAGGTTACTATTACACGTATCATAAGAAGGATAGGTTAACAGGTTAGTTTAAAAATGTGCATAATGATCTTTACCCAAAAAGGAGCATGAAGCAGACTTGATAGGTCACTTAATTTTTTTAACTTTTTTTATGTTAACCAGTTAATTTTGATACACAAAGGTGTGTTTTTTGTACGTTTTGGCTTCCAGGACTTCACATTATGCCAGAATCACAATAGCGCGGCGGATGTGACATGACAAATTCTCAGCCATTCTTAAGGTGATATCTTCGTCGCATCTGCTACTGATTGGCTGAGAATATGTTGTATCGCGTCAAGTCGCACTATTGTTATTTTAGCTGTACTTGACATAAAATTGTGTATGTGTTGAGTTAAACGTATTAAAACTAAACGTCCTTTTGTAAAATGCCAAAGAAACAAATAAATAAAACCTATTACTTAAAATTACCAAAAATTGACAGATAAAAAAATTATTTCCCACACTGAGAGAAAGAATTGTTTCATTATACTAAATATATTTGTTTAGGTGATGTTTGCTTCAGCTAAACAATATTTTGTTGGTAATACCAAGCTTGGAGTCCTTTAAACAAAATTAATTATTTCCCTCGACCAAATTATTCATTTAAACGCAATTTGTTTGTGCCAAACGTATATTTGGTTACTACAGGACGTCGAATAAATATTTTGTGTAAACAAACAACTCGTTACAACTTGTCAACAAAATAATATTGTTAGTTATAAGTGAAGTGCTTTGTACCAACAATTTTTTTTCGATGGACTAAA
>PNEQ01089409.1:0-15827 GCA_003012365.1 Medauroidea extradentata | reverse complement strand
TAGACAACATACCACTGCACGGCCATCCTAATGAGCACTCTACCTACTGAGAGCATTCCTAACTCACTGGATACACTGCGAAAGTTACAAAACAGTACTGGTGTCACAAAATATCACTGGTTTTAGTGTCCTCTGGCTGCCTACATATCTTAGGCCAATTTGAGAACAACATCAGGTACAAGATGGCTGCCCCCTTGAACTAATAATAAATATTTCCATACAGGTTGATCCTAATTCCTACGAATGCTCTCACCTACCATACCTTGCACCAAATAACAACATTAGTTACCCATTACCATCGGGTTAGCCCACCGCTCATAAATTTAACACTTCCAAATACAAATTACAAACACTCATTTTCCTTAATTCTATTCTTAAAGTCCTTGTCTTGCCATGTTACTGCGGTCTGCACGGTCAACAGTGCAACGTCCCAGACTGATTACTTATATACTAACACGTGTCCTTCACTTGCTTGCTCACCGCACCATTCTCCTTATGTGGTAGGCCGGGCACACTACCGTCAGGCGACCCCTCTCACACATCAACATTATTATAACTAGCAACCACGAAACCTCCCGGGATACCATTAGGCCTATGCTGACGCTGGTACTAGCAAAAAAAAGATTCTACAATCAAAGTTAGTAACCAAATTTGGAAAAATTAAATGGGTAGGTAGGCCAAGTACCTTACACCATGAATAAAATCATTTTGTCACCTCTTAATGTCCTATAAGAAGTAGGAAAATTGTAAATCACTGCACGCCAGCTGAGTGGCTCTCGCGGAGAGGTGATAATGCATTATATACGTCGGTCTGCGGCAACTTTATCACTTTATCGATTATCTGCTTCACACACGAACGCAGCCTATCTAGCGAGGGTCTTTAAGTTCAGTACCTACTGCATTGGAACACTTGAAGTGCCGTCCATTGTTGCCATTACTGTTTCCGTGCATCATATCCTCAGAAAAATGAGAGAGAAACGGGGATGGTTGCAGAAAGGGGTGGCAGTACTAACTCACTTCCAACCTCTGCACACACACACACACAGAACTGCATCTAGAGGGAGGCAAAAGGGGCATTTGCCACAGGCCCATTATTTTAGGTGGCTTCACTTTTTTAATCACAAATATTAAAAATTGTAATCTGAAGGGAAAAGCATTTTCTAAAGCTCCCATTAAACCAGATTGGTAGTTGTGAAATAAATATTTCAAGTGTAAAGTGCATGTAAAGACAACGACCTTGATATTCAAGATTGCCAATGTCTAGCTGTGCCAGTGCAGGTAACATGTTAGGAAAGTACGAGGGCCTACCAGCGCACGTTATCACCACATCTAAGAAAGGATGGGGGCCTCAGATTTATGCTGCCTCGGGCCTCACATTCTCAAAAAAGTGGCCCTGATACACACTTACAAACACATACATACACAGTTAATATATGGACATTCTCCACTGGCGTATGTCTCATAGAAAAAAAACGAAAACGTACATAAAGTGTGCAACCTCCGTGCGTTTAGTACTCCTTGAAGTACAACCAGTTGATTGCAAATAATGCAACACGCATGTACAAAATTAAGTGTAAGACTCTGGTAAACAAACTAATGGGCATAGTTCTACGGGCTGGGTGACTTTCAAAACGGACAAAATTTTGTGTTTGAAAACAATTATATTTTGTAACCCTTACATTGTGGAAACAAAATGTACCGGCAGTTTATAAAAATTAATATGGATTATTATTAATAAGAATCACGTTGAAATAAACGTACAAGCTTGTATCATTATTGGCTTTCCACAATCAGTGTCCCGTTATAAACGCTGGAAGTACACAACTAGGAAAAATCGTTACCCGGTTTATAGGCAAACACGCAGCTCACCTGATATCGAATAACAGACAGTTCTACCCCAAGATCTCTCAATACCACATTTGTGTGTTTAGGGCGCAGTCTACCGCAATTTTCATCACCATTTTTTAATTTTTTATTTGTACCAGATATTTTTTTTCTTATTTTAGACACAAAATGTGACTAAATTTGACTCGTATTAAATTTTTTTTATCTCTCATAGTTTTCGCGTAAAGGCTTGTTCAAGTCATATTTTGCATGTTTCCGTTTTAACGACTACACTAAAACCAATCGATATACCAAACTAAAAAAAAATCACAGCGGATAAAGATGTGCAGGCTACAATGACATGCTCATAAAATTAAAGAATAAAAATTATTCGAAATAAAAAAAATGCTGTAACTAAAAATAAAAATTTTAAAAATTCAATATATTTTTTAAATACAAATAATTGTTATTCTTTAATTTTATGAGCATGTCATTGTAGCCTGCAATGTCTTTATCCACTGTGATTTTTTTGAGTCCTGTATATAAGTTGGTTTTAGTGTAGTCGTTAAAACGGAAACATGCAAAATATGACTTTAACAAGCCATTACGCGAAAACTATGAAAGGTAAAAACATTTAATAAAAGCCAAATTTAGTCTCATTTTGTGTCTAAAATAAAAAATATCTGGTGCAAATACAAAATAAAATAATGATGACGAAAATTGTGGTAAATCGCGCCCTTAAGAAAGGAACTTGTGGATGACTCAAGATTATTGGGTACCGGATTCAGGTTTCCACGTTAGACACGTGGGAACAGCGGAGTGATAAGAGCCAGGGTACCACGCTCGACGAGAAGCACGTCGCCTCTATTCACAGCGAGCTAAACTAGAGTACAAGATTTTTGTAGTACTCTTTTTCCTACGAGCCTCTGTAATTTAGTTTTTGGATAGTACGAGGTAGAAGCCAATGCAAGCATCTCGTTTTGCACGTTATGAATTCAGGTCGAATTTATCAAGTTACAGCGATCTATATATTAAAAAAAAGCCGTTTTTTAGTCATTTTTAGAGGCCCAAAAATTACGTATCTAAAAAGGTGTGGTAAATTTTTAAAGTTATGGAAGCATAGTTGTGCCATGCCCACCACGTGTTCGATAGTTATCTGTTACTACCAGAAGTTCAGCTCACAATGTGCCACGTGGAATGTGGACTACAAGCGCAGAAACCATACGTTACTGCTACCCGGGATCGTGTATAGTCATAATTATCCAACAGGTACGAACAGAGTAAATGCAGAAATATATCCTGCCATCAACGGAGTAGTTGGAAAATCTGAGCTCTGAATTTACGTGTTTATTTTTTATGCTTTCTCTGACCTACCATTGCCGAAGTACCTTATCGACGGCAATGATACCTGCGGAGAAAATAGTCTCTTGGCAAACTGATGACACCTAACTTCCTAACATGTAATAGAACCAACCTTAGCACGGGAAACTAGTTATAAACTAGCTACAAATATGAATGTCCAAAATATAAGTGAAAACTATTCAAACGATAGTAACGAAATTATTTTGGGTGAAACTAAATATTTTCAGCTACAGAATAAAACCTTTGTAATTTCACGTAAAAAAGTGTTTCTATTTTTAAAAAAATATTGAATATACCTCCATTTTTGCATGTTTTTGAGTATCTGTATTTATAAAAAAATAATTTTACATGAAATAACAACGGTGTCATTCTGTAGCTTAAAACATTTACTCTTACTCTCAATTATTTAATCTGTATCATTTGAATAGCTTTGCTCTGGGTAAGTAGGGATAATAGTCAAATCACTACTTGGACATGCACTTAGGCCTATACGAAAACTATGGAATCAAAAATATTTTATTTTTGGGATATATGTGTAGGTGTTAGACAGAGTTTAGTACAGTTATAAAATTACGAATTTTCAGGCACAGAGCGCTAAGTGGTGCACGCATACTTGAACAGCTGACGTTACAATAACAAGCAACGTGATTTATAAAACCCGGCTGCAAAGTGCCGTTATAATCTGCTATGTTGTGCTGGTAGAGTTCTGAAGCTTGATTGGTTCACTGGCTAGTCAGTCCATGGACACGTGTACCAGAACGGCTTCAGCAGCGTATTCAGCACAGCACAACAAACCGCCAGCACATTAAGGCTTCTGCCCACCTCAGAGCTCCGATGGCAGCAAGGATAGGGCGTTACAGGTTAAATTATATTCCTAAATATCTCAGTCACTTTCAAACCTACATATATGCCACCACTGACTTTTTTTCAGTACGATACGGCCCACATTGCTACGGAATCTTTTAGCAAGTTATATCATTACCCTGTATGAGTAAATAAGTGTTTTTATGCCGATTAAACACTCGAAACCCCGTACTCATAAAATTATTTTCACATTTTCGTTTACGTAGCAGTATTCTCCTCTTCTCAATGCAGAAAATGGTTTCTATCCGAAAGCGATATCTCAAAGGGTGACTGAGCTACACGGAAGTTAGTTTAACATGTAAAACCCTATCCTTACTCCCGCCCCGCTCTGAGGTAGGCAGAAGCCTTAATGCAGGACCTTTGCAGTGAGAGAACATATGAGGTTGAAGTACAAATGACCTAAGCACCAATTGTGACCTTTCAGCAGAGATAAAAGACGTCAGGATCTCTTAAACTAGAATTCGAAAATGGAAACCTTACCGAAGTCTCGGTTCTAAATAACCTACAACTACTACAGTTAAATAACAAATTGACATGTAAGTTATGTTACTATACAATTCACAACTAAGGTTTTCTCTTCAAAAATCATTTTAAAAACATACATCTTAATTTATACGTTTGAACCCTGGCAGATAGCAGTCCAGCAGATCTTTTTTGTTGGATGTCCGTTTCGTAACAACAACTATTTAAAAGTGCGTAGAATATTCTGGTAAATATTCTTTAAAATTTGTATAAAGCATCACTTACGACGTGATTCAGATTTAGGCTATATTTGACCCTCTTACGTATATAACATAAATTTAATATAAAACATTGCTGTATTTAATAAATTTGTTCTGAAAATGAACCCATAAAAAACTGAAATATTTACCAACATAAGAAAATCAAAAGTTGTTATGTTTTATGAAGTTACTTAAGGGCACCGCCTACCTGCGCGTGAGAGGCTCAAAAGCGACGGAGCAGTACGGTCGACCTTGAAGCGCGCATTAAATGCCGCGCCGCCTCAACGAGCCAAGAGCTGAACTAGCGTACAAGGTTCCCGCCAAATGGTTTTTACTATGGGACGCTAAGCGTTCACGATATAATTTTATTGGTGGAAAGTATGCAACTGAATTCAGTGCAGGTTGCAATCTGAGTTTCACATACTAGATCCGGTTCGTAAATTTTTAAGTACAGAAGTCTGAATGGGCTGATTTTTGCTATGTTGGGTGGCTTAGAAACTGCGTTTTTAATGAATGTGGCGTATTAGCAATGAGGTTCCGACCTTGTCTGAAGTTGGTTTTCTATTCGTACGTTGGTACAATGGGCACACGAGGAATATTATTGTAGAAAAAAAACCTGTTTGCGAACACACTGCAATGAATTTGAAGCATAGGATAGGCGGCCACCTTAAGGTAAGAAGCCCGTCATAACCCACTTCGGCCAAGTTGGGCAAAAATCGGCACAAATAAGCTTGTCAGTTTTTAACACTGAGTCACGAATCATGCTCGTTGTAAGAAACTCACCTGGGCATGCCACCTCCCTCCCACTCCGACTCTATCCATGGTCCTGGTCGTACTATTGCCAGCAGATCCTCCTCCTGAGCTATCTTCAAGAAGTTGGTGAAGTTGGCGAACATAGAGAAGTCATTGTTGCCGTCACCAAAGTCAAACTCTCCTGATCGCGGCTCATGTACGTTCCATGGTATGTACCTGACAATCGTCACACACAGTCAATCAACAAACAAACAACAATCCTTTTCATACCACTGCCTGTTTGAACATAGGATGTTCACAGATTGAATGCACTATCTATAGACAAAGTATTTTTGAACAGTTATAATATAGAAGCTCTAGACATTTAGTTACTGAAACATGTCTGCACGCCATTAAATTTCTTCAAAGTTTCGTAACAAGGCCTACATATAAAGAAATCACCTCGTCCCCACATCTATACATGTCCAACAAGTGTGGTTGCACCGCATTCTTCTACATGTGCTGCAAGACACAAATTTGGCCATAATTTAATGATGTATAAACTCTTTTACGGACATAAGTGTAGATTTCTGTTTAGATTATAAAAAAGTATACCACTTTCGACTTTTACTTTATCTACTACATATTTTCCGACATAACGATACCAAATAAGTATAAAAAATAAAAAAATAAACCTAGCACAATATTTTGTCTCCATATCACATTTTACTAGATTCAACTCTCTTAGTCTGAAGACTCAGTGCTTAAAACTTTTACAAAAATTCTCTGTTTAGCGCCAGGTAGTCATTTGGTCAGAATGTCAACAATTATCGCTGCACAGAGTGAGTAGGACAGTTCATTGAGCTTCATTCTAACATCATCCCTGTCAAAGTGAAGAATGACATCAGTATGTCATGAAAAACTGGATTACCTGCCAACTTCTGAGTCCCCTGGTTGTCGTTCAGCTACACAGTGTGAGCTTCCTACCCAAGCAGTTCATGTAGCAGACCTTTGATGTGGACAGCCTCCTTAGTTTCCTCAGACAAGGCCGTTTATTCCGCACCTGTACTGGATGAGCCCACTGTATGCTTTTTCCTACACTCCCCAGGTGACAGCTGCCCCCCCAACGGGAAAACAAAGCCTGTGTATGATCGTCTGGCGTGTTTGTCGTTGGTCCAATCTCCATCCGTGTAACCGAAGACGATGTCACCTGTTTTTCTGAACAGGCAGTAACTGGAATAGCCCTCCAAACATCTTAATAATCCCTTTGTAGCTTTCTTGAAATGACTAAGCATACTTACTGTATACACAATGTGAGGTCTTGCCCACAAGCTAAATATTGACCCTACTAAGCACAATCATACATTATTGATAGTATTTACTTTACTCACATCGCAGTTCACATCCAATGTAGTACTGATTGGTTTCCATCCAGTCATTCTGAACCTTCCTAGAATTTGGGATAAATATTTGCCCTTATAAACTTCTCTCCCTTATCTTTATTCCACCAGTTTTTAGATACAAGTCAATTGCTTGCTTTTCTAAGATCCCTGGATGTGAGTGTTTAAGTCATTTCTTCCTTAAGCTTCTTAATTTTCTATACATCATTAAAAAAACTACAAGGTCATCGACATACGCAGCAACAATTACGTTTTTTTTCCACAAGCCTTACAATATACACATATACATAGTTTCTCTTTAATGTCATGCCTCTTGCAGATTTTGAGAAAGACTCATAACTTCTGTTAGCTACAAACCATCTGAATCTCTCCGAACGTCTGTGATCCACAACTGCACGTTTGTCTTTCCGTATGAGCTCCCATTTTACATAGTCAGTTGCTATCGTAGGTCCCGAGTTTACTTCTGACATTACCATGGGATCGTAATTTGAAGAAAAGCCACTCAGCATGATGATGATGATGGATGTTCTGCACGAAAGTAGGTTTAGAACCAAGGAGGACGCCGGTAGGTCGAAACCGTCGTAACTCCCACGTGTCGCTAGAAAGACGCTAGTGTCATGATGACTGCGCGAAAATGTGAGCATGGATAGTCGTGTCATAACGCTTCTGCCATAATAACTGCGTCGAATGAACGACGGTTCCGAAGAGGAATATATGCAGAGGTTGGTACGAAATTTGCAGTAGTGACGTGTTATTTTCGTGTGATGGAGAATCTGCTTTCAAATTTCAGCCAATAGAAAACCTCTGGGAACCAAAACATTATACAGCTGTAACGAGTATGTGTCTTTATTTACAAGTGACACACTTAACCCGTATTTTTATTCACAAGTGACACTTGAATTTATTACACGTGTGAACAGAACTGTGTTAAGTGGCGATATTCTGTGGCAGTCATGTGGAATTTGCTGTTAAAATTCATTTCATGAGTCAGCGCAAATGTCACTATAGTAGTGGTGTTGCTGCCGAAATATTAATGTCAGTACTTGGCCACCGTTTTTTATATCTTCATTTTGCTGCTTGTATGAGCAATGTAAAATAAAACTTAGTAACATTTCAGTATGTATCTTATAATTTTAAAGTCTACGTATGATTTACTACGACAACATTATTTTCCGTTTGATCATTTATAGTAAAAAACTGAATACGACAAGTAATTTTCTCCAGTCAATAAAAAAATTACCTTAGATATCAGGAAAATATATATTTTGTGGTCTCCTGTACCCTATACACCATATAAAATAAAAATGAACATAAAAACGTACTGCTAAAGATGACAAAAATTTTAATAGTCTTCGTCGATATCTGTAAAGTACAACAGTTGTATAGGTTATTTGCCAGTACAAACGGTAGCGCTGTTTTTAAAAGTTAACTACGTTGCATGTAAACACTGGTTTCTCAGATAATGATCAGCAGAGAATGATTTTGTCATATGCGTTTTGTACTACAGATTCCAGCCATGAATATTAAAATACCGGAATTTTTTTTTCTACTGTACATCATATTCATTCGGCTTGGTTATACTAACACGTTAAAATTACAGACAAAACACACACGTACACTAATTCAATACCAATAATTACCTAAACATGCATAAGTTAAAACATTTTGTTTTTGTCTTCAAAAAAATTCAATACAAACTGTATTACATATTTTGGCATTAGCGATCAGTGTGGGCAATATGTAGGTTATGGCTGTATGGTCAAGTTATAGGTTATTGTATGTGTACATTAACTGAGCTTTAATTTTATATTTGTACGTGTTATTTATACAGCATGCAGGCTTTATATTAGTTACAAATATTTTTTGTCACTTGAAACTGTGAATATGGTATTGTTTCTATATATATTTATTTTAAATACGCACGTTGTCGGCCTCTTGACACACTAACGTGTGCAGTAACTAAAACTACGGAACAGGGTTGCCAACAACTCTGTTTCAAATTTCCGTACTCAGATGAAAAAATTTCCGTACAGTTTTAAAAGTATGTAAGATTAATTTTAAAAGTCCCGTATTACATGTCAGTGATTCCCTTTGAAAGTTATTAAAATATAAATTAATTTGTGATGAAATACAAATGTACTTCTTTTAAAATCATCGTTCTTACTATAGGTTTACTCGCAAAGGCACGACTCCGTTTAAATCAAAATGCAAAATATTTTAACACAAAACCGAACAAAGTAAATGAAGACAATATTTTCTATACACAGTGTATGGATATTATATTTTGTACCAGTTAGTGTAGATCTAGTGAATGGTTATGGTATTTAGCTACGTTCGAAGGCCACCTCAACGATTGTATAAACGTATAAACAGATACGAATTTTTATCTTGATCACGTGGTTTCAATGGCCAACAATTTGTTTGAATAAACAAAGAACTGTTCTCTTCGTTTTACCACAAACACACACATGCACCATAATTTCACATTAGAAAAGGAAACTTTAGAAAAATTTAATAAATTGCCATGCATTACAACATTCGACAGTGTACCGAAATCATACACTGAGAAATTTGCATCATTAAAATTTCCGTACATATAGCAGAAATTCCCTACTATTAGCGTACGGACCGTACAGTTAAAAAATTTCCGTACATACCAAATTAAATCGTTAAAATTCCGTACATGAACGGAAATTTCCGTACGGTTGGCAACCCTGCTACGGAACCGCATATGTTTTTATTTGTGGGAAATTACTATTAATGTAATGTGTAAGGGTAGGACATAAAGTGTTTGGTGTAAGTATGTAATTACGAATTTTTCGGTGCAGAGTGCTCTTAATACAAACCATGTGTTAGATTAGTTTTAAATATAAATTGCTGAAACTATAATTGCCTCATATAACATTTCTTAAGCCATAATACTTATGTTAAGTAAGTACTTGATTAATGAAATGCAATTTTAAAATTTACATTTTGCAAAAATATAAGGAAAATTTGGTCTAAAATAAAAATTTGTAAAGAAATATTCCAAAAAATATTTTTTGCTTAACTTATCTTTAAAATGGGCAATTTTAAAACTAAATTATTTTTATCTTTGATTCCCGTTGTAATAAACGTATCTTAAAACTTGTTAGGAAGGGCTCTTAAGGATGTTAAATTGGGATAAAATCATAATTATATATTTTTAAGAAATAGTTGTAAAACACGTGAAATCTGAAAGGTTGGCAAGGTTTCATTTCACGATAACATTGCTATAATAATTTCATATCGTGTTTGAACGATAATTAGTCGGTTTTAAAACGCACAGCGAGGTTGTATTCATGACGAATACAAAAGTGTTAGTTTTGTAGACGATGCTAAGTACAGTTTACTCTAACGAAACAATTTTAGATTGCATAGTTTCCTCATACCGGCACGTCAAATCCAAAATTTGCACGTTACTGTGCCATGCAAATAGTGAAAACCAACTTACTTAGGTAAGTGAAACGATTTACAGTGAAATTACGTGATATGGGCCATGTCAAAAAACATTTTAATAACGCCCATGTGAACTATTTTTTTTTTTAATTTAAAAAAATTGCTGATTTTGCATCTAATCTCCTGGGCTTTGACGATTATTTATTTTTTTTTAATTCGAAATACTGTCCGTGGGTTTCTGAATGTTTTATTTCGTGGCTCATGGGAAGTTATTTAACTTGAAATATTTTATTTAAGTCAGTCAATTGATTTTCACTATTTTTGTGGTAGCGTATCATGCAAAATTTTACTCTGATGGACCGTTACAAGAAAACAATGCGAGATAAATTGTTTTGGAAGAGGAAATTGTTATCACTCGTATAGCCTACAAAACTTACACTATCTCATAAAAAAAATATGATTTTGTCCGACCCACTTTAACACCCTCTATAAGAAGCGGAAATATTCAAGTTGGCAGAAAAAATATTTGCAATATTCCATTTCTTGAAAATTTTCACTTTTTCGTGGATTTTATTGATGTTGGTAGAACGTATAAGTAAGTATGTGGGGGTGAATACCCTCAACAATAGGCAGAAATTAGCTAAACCAATTGGCAGAAAAAGGTTTTGTAAAATATCACATCCTAAAAAAAAAATTCACGTGTTCGTAAATTGTGTTGATGTTGGCGTAATGTAAAGGTATAATCTTGCCTTATACGTTTGCCTGATTTTGACATTTCTCATCTGAGAAAGATGTCAAGTAGCTTCACTGTATGAACCTTTAAACCATCCAGATTTCTTGGAAAAACAAGTTCCATGCAATAGTGTTTATAGACACTCTTCTCAGAAGATAAATGCCACTAACAGAAAGCCACTTTTCTCAGAAGAAAATGTCATAAAGCAGGCAAACTTGTACGGTACAGATTATATGCGAGTGAGTGAAGTGACTTACGTCTCGACAGCTACAAAACCAGCAGCTCGCAGTTTCCTCAGACGGTCGCGCCATTGTTGAGGATGGACACGGAAGTAATGTACGGCACCACTGAGGACTGTGATGTTCTTGCCATTCAGCAGGAAGCCGTCAGGGTAGGTTTCCAGTCCTGATTTTATCCCTCCATCTGTATAATGCTCGTACAGTGTAGGCACAGCACCTGCAAAACAAAACTTTGTGAAACGATTCCCTGTAAAAAAAAAACTAGGAAATGTTATATAATGCAAGATTTCGGCTAACGAAATTCATTAGGGAGAAATTCGCGATTTATGACCGATATTGAAAACCTGCATAAGTTAACATAACCAAAAGTAAGGAGAAATATATTAAGACTTTCAGTATTAAATATGTGAAAAAATTACTTCTAATATACTTCAGTTAGTGATGTGGTTGGTAATTTTTTTTGCATAATGTATTTTATCATTGCAGTTTTACCTGGTAAAATAACACAGTTTGTAATAGGAGCCCCCAATGGACAAAAAATGTCATCTAGTCACTACACCCTCAAGTGAACCGTTTTCGAAAAACTGAACATAGAAATTGTGGAGCCTTACAAGTAGGCAAAACACAATTCACAAGACAATAGCTACTAGTACTATGAGGTAGTGATTCAGAACCTTGTCTGTGGAGCCAACCCCCATGAACCAACCCATGCTATCAACCTAACATGAATCACATGTCCATCACTGCTTCTCTCGTAAAACTCCAAGTTGGTAAAAGCTATATAATGACACACGTTCAGAAAAAACTAATTAATTCACAGAAAACAGTATACGTAAATAATTTTTTTAAATTCTTATGACGTTGTGAATGACCTGCCACCTCATACCTAGCTACTAGACATGCTTTACAATTGAGAATCTTTTTGAATGTGGTTGTAACAGAATATTAATGACTGTCTGAATCGACTTTAAAAATAATACTTAAACAATATTTATAGTTTAAAGTGTTAACAATTCAATGAACATTTTCACGTCTCTCTCCATATTGTCTGGTACGCAGTCAACTTAAGTAATGGACGTAGGATCAAGACACAGCACAAACTCCAGTAATTAATAAAATAAAAATTTTCGCTCATATTTCATCTCGCCATGTCAGAAGATCCTTGCAGAAGTTCTGATTTACAGTAGAATTACACGCTGAAATATTACTTACGTTGCACTGTAAGCAAATATGTACCTTTAATTTAACACACGTAACCTTCTAAAATGTTTAGCTCACATCTACATAGAAAAGACTTATTTTGTAACATAATCTCTGTACAATTTTTGAAATGAAATGAAGTCGTAGGATATACATGGAGTGAAATTTTACCGAAGTAGGCGACACCATTACTGAATGTGTCCTTCTGCTTTATCTTCAGAGATTTTAAGATACATATTTAGATAATTGCTATTTATGTTCTTCTGGAGGTTTTTTTTTTTTTTTTGCGTTAGATAATTGAAGGATGGAAATTCTAAATAATCTAAGCGGCAAAAAAATATTAATTTTCAACGATCATAAAATATACTAAGACAGTTATTGGGACTTAGCTCTTACAGCAAAACATGCGCACTAGCACAAAATTCATTTTGATGTAATTAACTGATTTCAGTGTCTTTTGGCACTTAAATTATTTAGAATTTTCACTCTAATATTTGTCACGCTTGGAATTAAAATATTATTTGCATGTGTGTTTCTTATTTATTAAATGTGTAAGCATTTCTTATCATTGAATTAGAACTATTACTTATTATTAGTTCGTTATAATTATGATTGTAGCGCATTCTCGTCATAGATAAGAAGGTTAAGGGTAGGAGACACCTTGAGGAGAACTAACAGAGTCACAGTTAACAGATCAGGGCTAGGCGATGTACTAAAGGTCCATACACAGTTAAATACACCAGCATTTAACTTTATGTTTCCGTTACTTCTAGTATCCCGTCAAGACACAAAATAAACGTATAGTTAAAATACCTATCGTTAAAAATTATCAAATTTTTTTTCCCGAAACAGATAGTCGTGTCAAAAATTATTATCTCCATCTTATCTGCATTCTCAAAAATTTTAGAAAAATTCATGTACATACAACTACCTAAATATCTAAATGACAATAACATTTTATCTCCAAATCAATTTGGTTTCCAACAAAAGAAATCAACTGAACAGGCCCTTTATTCCTTTGTTAATAATGAATTAATGGAACTTGATAAGAAAAAGGCTGTAGCTGGAATATTTGTCGACTTATCAAAAGCCTTCGATTGTGTTGACCACAAACTTTTAAGTGAAAAGATGAAAAACTATGGTATTAATGGTATAGCTCTAGATATGTTCAGGTCATACCTGTCAAATAGAATGCAACAGGTCTGTCTTTCTCAACAAAATAATAAAAACCATTACATTGAATATAAATCTAACTGTAAAGCTATTAAAGTAGGAGTTCCCCAAGGTTCCATTTTGGGGCCAGTGCTATTTCTTGTCTATATAAATGACCTTCCAAAGTTTGTAACGTCAGGAAATTTAACCATGTTTGCTGATGATACCTCACTAATTATAAGTGAAAATAATGAGGAGGACTTAAAAATTAACATAAAAACAGCAATACATGACATGGAATCGTGGTTCAACTCTAACAAATTAGCACTTAACATATCCAAATCGTCCATAATTCTATTTTCATATAACACTAAAGTCAAAAAAACAAACACAGAAAACTCCATTAGAGTCAATGATAAACTCTTGTTGGTGGTGAACAATACCAAATTATTAGGCTTAACAATAGACAGAAACTTCAGCTGGAAAATGCACACAATGGTACTGTCTAATAGATTGAGTGCCTTATGTTTTGCTTTTTATTCAATTGAAAAAACCTGTTCATTGGATACTGTACGCACTCTGTATTTTGCAAATGTAAATTCCTTATTGGCATATGGAATAATATTTTGGGGAGCATCAAAGCACTGGAAAAGGGTATTCAAATTACAGAAAAAATTATTAGGATCATTACTAATGTAAAAGTCCCAACGTCCTGCAAACCTCACTTTAAAAACTTAAATATTTTAACAGTACCCGGTCTATTTATCTATCATACAATTATTTTTGGCTTAACAAACATTAACTATTTAACAAATCAAGATATACATTCACACAATACTAGACACAAAACGGATATACATTCAATCGCTCAAGGAACAAATAAATTTAAACACTGTCCATATATAACAGCTATCAAACTTATAAACAAACTTCCTCCACAGTTACAAGATATACTAAAAAAAGAAAAGCTTCCTTGTTTTAAAATGCACTTAAAAAAATTTCTCATAGGAAAGGTTCTTTATAATGTTGAGGAATACTGTTAAATTTACTTGTATTTGTAAAATGATCATTTGTATTATTGCGGTAGTACATGTTATTGTACGTTGTTTGTCACATTGTTACCACAAACTGTGGTTTTTACAATTGTAATTTCCAACGTATAGCTCATAACAAATATGTAGTGCCATTGGATTGTTGTATATGTATGTACATTTTTTATCTCATTATGTAACCATCTCACTTGTTTTTAAATTTGTAATTTGCTATGTATCACTTGACAACTCCAACACATTTGTGTTATCAGGAGGCTAATAAATTGAATTGAATTATAAAAGGCAAGCTGGTTTCATAAATAATTCTAAAAAAAACTTATTTACTACACATTTACCTATTTAAAAATATTTTACAGATAATAGGCAACGCCATCTATTCTATTGGCAAGTTACAGTTCACTTACGAATAAGGGTGCCGCAGCTCGGCGTATGTAATGCATTACCACCTCTCCGCGCAAATCACTCATCTAGCGTTCAGTGCTTTACTATTTATTAACCATTTTTCCAATGAGACAAAATTGTTTTATTTGTTGACAGCTTGGTTCAGTGACTAGCGCGGGTTATATTGCTGTGTTTATCGATTCCGGTTGTTATATTTCCAGATATGGCAGTCTGGAAAAACCATTTTGGCCATTCTGAGGAGTCCAAAAACTATGCTTCTAATAACCACACCGAACATTCAAAATTATAGAGACATAGTTTGAAATGTGTGGTTTTTTCGTAGACGTACACATACAATGAGCGTCTTAAGGTCTCGGGTTCCTATTTATGCTGTTTTTGAGAGTTCAATTTTTTAAATCCTGAAAGGGAGCAGATATCCCATAACCGTTACATAGAAATGTTGGAAATGACTTGTACTGTATAGCCTATTTTTTAAACCATAAGTTTACATAATATTGGCTAATTATAGACTTAATTAAATTTTCTTAATGTCAATGACTAGCCAAAGTTATAAAAACTTGTGTTTTGAAAAAAATTAGGCAACAAAATACAAACAATTTCCAACATTTCTATGCAGCGGTTTAGCGATACCTATTCCCTCACAGAATTAAAAAAATTAAACTTACTAAAATAGCATAAATAGGGACACGTGGGCTTACGTGTACTCGCTCGTAGTGATCTCTAGGACG
>PNEQ01089408.1:0-15828 GCA_003012365.1 Medauroidea extradentata | reverse complement strand
CCATTTTGTGTAGCGCTACAGTTCATTTCAAAAACATCACCCATTAACTTTCAAGTAGTGTGCTATACTGTTGAACCAGAAAACATTGACCCAAATTTTTTTTACTGAAAATTTATGTAGTCGATTTTAAGGCGACCCCTACATTTTCAATAGCCAATTATGGTAAAAGTAATCGTCTTGGATTCGGGTAAATACGGTACATAAGGGAGACAGAGATGTCACTCCCATGTTACAGCGACTTCCTTATTTGATGGTCGAATGTAGAGTGGTGGAGGGTGGCTAAAATAATTTTAGTGCTTACTAAAATATTAATATTTTGCAGGTTGGCATCTATACATAATAACTTACTAATTTATTAACTTTATTGCAACGAAAACTGTTAAAAAAATTTTTAATGGGAATTTATTTTGGACTTAATTTTATTACATTTTCGGCCGACTGACGGGAAGGAAGACTTGTAAAACACTGCTGAAAAGTGTGGTGTATTAATTCACCGTTTGTAAACTACACAGGAAAATGTTACGAAGTGAAGATACAAGTATTTAAATAATTAATCGTCTAATAAAATTTGTTCACATCAAAGGTAGTTACGATAACTTATCACCTCGTACACATAATAGAGTACTTCGTAGCCAATGAGCATTAATGTTCGTAGCTAACCACAATCGCCATTATAAGTTCTTGTCAAAGAGTACCAAGTTCAACACATGTGGAAATAAACAAGCGTGAACGATACCTTAAACTGAACTGAACACTCTTATCACAACTTTGTAACTTACCTAAAGTTTAAAAACACAATATACATAAACTCACCCTTATTTCACATTATAAAATTTAAAAACACTGCGTTCGTTAAGCTTCAGCCAAGCCAAGCCATGCTGCCCATTCTAGCCAGCCTAACTTTTCATGTGTGTCTCATAACATTCGTAAACTAATACACAATTTTAAATAATTTTTAAATTTGAAAATTACGTTTTGAACTTAAATATTAAAACTTACTATTTGAGACGACAAATTGTAATGAATTCCGACATAACATTATATTGTCACGTAAACAAGTTGATCTAGTAGAAAATGTTTAAGGTTGGCACTTATACTGGGACTCACTAGAAATAAGAAATGTTAGCCCCTATCTAGTGTCACCCCCCTGATTTGGCCTGTACACGATGAGTCGTGATTCTTAATATTTACGTCGGAGAATTTTTTTTTAACTTTAAACTCACTAGCTTGAACTATATAGTGAAACTTACTTTGAACATTCTTGTGCTTCTTGCAACATGGTAGGAAACAGAAATGAATTGTCTTCACTTGCCTCTTCAGTAAATCCTACAACAACCAAAACATATTGGCACTAATAAAAATTGCATAGGAACATTAGTTACACATTCACACAAATATTCAATATGACTACAAAAAAACAAGGTGTGACAGAAGTTGGTACAAACTATGAATGTAATTGAAACAATATAACTTTGCCTGTGTAGGCATAGTGCATATAATGATTTAAATTTAGTTTAATTACAATAACATGTAATTATGTTAGTAACTACTTAACTTTCAATCAAGAAGGACACAAAAACATCCAAAGTTAGCTTGTGGTTTTCAATAACCCTGAAGTCTGTAGCACCTGCAGAATTATTTATATACTTCAGAATAACAGATTTTGATACAGTAATTACATATGCTTCGATTGTTAACTTAAGCTAAATTAGCTACTAAGTAACCTCTTACCTGGTAAAATTACAGATGGCACAGAATATATTTTCAGTCGTTTGTTCCAGGACTTTTTTAACATGGTATAAAGTGACTTTCACACACAACATAATTGCTGTACATGTCTACAGGTTCATTGTCTTTTAGAATTAATTATTAATTCTACGAAGCCATTCATTGAAAACATCCTCTTCATACACAGGAAAACGATGCAGTGGTGAAACTTTATCACTGCAGCCCAGGACACAAAAGTTTTCTAAGTTTCATCATTTTCTACACATTAGACAAATCACAAAATAATCACAATAAAAATACATTCGCAATTACGTAAAATACACTAGGTACGCCTAAGAATTCAATTTTCAAACTACCGCCATTTTTGCAAGTTCATTCTCTATGTATTTGTTTTGTTCTTAACATCTGTTACAGTAGCGTCCATGTGGCCATGCCCGCAACCAAACTATGTATGTATTCACTTTGCCCATTTAAGCATCCACTCCATGGCTTCTGTTACTACTTATTTATTCTGTGATCATAACCATCCACAAAATATAAACTAACAAATCACTAGCACACGGTCGTAGAAGAACAGGTCTGGACACTCGCCTATCTACCAATGTATTTTGTTCCCCTTGTTGTTTGGCTGTAGTTAGTCAAGTTACAGAGAATGTTGTACTTTTTGGCGCAGTAATCCGGGCGGTTGGACTCAAACTGCGCCCACTTTTTTCTAGTATTTACAGTATATAGTAAATAAAGATTGCTGGAGCAATGCTTTAATATTGTGAGCGAAGGAAGTACTTCATAAATTGATAAAAAAATACAATTTAATAAAAAGTGAGTGGGAAGTGGGCGGAGTTTGAGGCAGACCGCCCTGACAGTAGTGCCAAACAAACCTAAAACTCTCGGTAACTTGGTGAACTGCAGCCAAACAAGGGGGTCAAGTTTCCAGGCGAGTGTTCAGACCTGGTCTTGTACGGCCGTGCACTAGCATAAACAAATCAGTAACATAAACGAATTGCTAGCGCTCCTGTCTAGTACTAAGAGAAATGTTGAACTAAAATTGTTGAGCTGTTTTCCCTAACCAAGTTACACTGCCTTTGCTTTAGTCAGTACTTATTTATTCTGTGTCAATATCTTAGTGCAAAGAAGTACATACATTTGACAATGCTGCAAGCTCTATAGTTCTGAAACCCACAAATTGTTTACATGCATTGATGTAATTGTTGTCTAGTATTCAACACCCATTGTTTTCACTTACTGTCAGTTTAGTGAACAATCAACTTTACATAATGTTTTTTTAATCTAGATTTCTGTGTAATCATTTTAATATAAACTGAAAATTTTAGCTTGTGTGTGCATGTGTATATGTGTGCATGCAATGCATACACATTCTGTATATGACTAAATTAGTTGTTACTAATCACTATTTAATAATATAACAACTTATTGGAAACAGATTACAATTTTTTATAATTGTTACAGTATGTGACCAAATTAATTGTACAAACATACATGTATATTACATGAAAACATATTGAGTACAGTGTTATTTAAATGCAAATAATATGTATGTAGATTACTTTCATGAGCCTTTACTGATCTATACAGCAGATTTTATGGCATATGAGGCTCAGTATTGTAAACACAGTAGCATCCTCAATTCAGAAATTAACCAAGCGGATTGAATGTGTAACTCTTGTTGTGATATTCAAGTCACAGCGTAGTACTCTGTTGACAGATTGTAATACTGACCCTGGTGATCCTAGAACTCAGCATGGTGGTGACGGAACTGATGATTGACGCAAGTGGTGTGGAGAAAAGTGAAGTACTTGAAACAGTGGAAATAGTCCTCAAGTACGTCAGCATTTTTATACTGTCCATTTTCGTGGCAGAAAACTTGTTCACAGTGTACATTCTGCGCTGCGAATTCTTTCACAAGTGTCTGGAAGTGTTTGATTTCATTGTTGTCATCATGTCACTAGTACTTGAAGTTATCTTCATGAATCATCATGATGCAGCTACTGGGGTCGGCATTCTCATCGGTCTCCGCCTGTGGAGGATAGTGAGAGTTGTAAATGGTATGTTCCTGCAAGAATTTATTTAATTCTATTTTACTAAAGCAGGTGTCAGCGTAAGGGTAGATTATAGTTCCAAACCTTTCTAGCTGCTATCAAACTTAGTTCGTCAAGCTTATTCATGTGAATACTTGTGTTGAAATCCCCAGTTATCATTGTCCAAGCAACACCGATGTAGAACATTCTTTCTAATGAAGGCGGATATAGACAGGGTAGCGACAATAATTTATAAACTGCCAAATACGTTGTCGCTTAGCAACTCTCCTTTGTTATCATGTGGAGTGGTTCTGTAGGTCTTAGATAAACATGATGGTAGTAGAACTATGCTCAGTAGAATGTGGGACTGGACCTAACACTTTTTGATTTCGAAGGTTTTGACAAAGTTCTGTACGAAATCATTAGTAAATGGGTGATAGGGGGAGGAAAATGTGTACAGTACATAATAGTATTATGCTTACAGCAACAACAAAACTTATCTGAAAAGAACTAGGCACAGTTATCTGAGACAAGATGTTTTGGCAGACTGAACACAGTGAACCATGTACACAACTGGATTATGACTGTATGTTATATAAACTTCTGGCCACTTAAAGGGATTTTTGACAAGCACTACGAAGTGCTTGCTTATGAACAGGTCTGCTATATCTGCATGAGATGTGATAAATCTGGCCACACTCAAGTTACGAGCATTGGTGAGGATTTATTTTGGAAACCTACTGACACCACATCTTCCAAACCCTTGTCAATTCTGGTCCACCAAATATGTGAAGATGCTAATGCTTTCATTTTACATGTGCCAAATTATAAGGTGTGCAGTCTCATGCTAATGTTCCCAGACCCTCATCAAATAATGTTGGGTATTTTTCAATGATGATGCTTATCATTGTCTTATCCATTACTGAAGAGACCTTGTGGTGCATTGATTTTGACACTGTCAAAAGGGTTTTACCAATCTCTGCTGTAGTTGAGAACCTCCATTTGGAACTGTGATCAAATGTACCTTTTTTTATCTAGTTTTTAACTTGCACAAGAACACTGATTGTATCATGTGGGTGTTAAACAACATTCAGAAAACAGGTTCGTATCAAACTTGTCTGAAAAGGTTGATATAGACATGCCATTAACAATTTTAATGTCCAGCATAATTTCCCCTAACAGACACATAGGTCACAGCTTTGCTGGGACTTATAAAACTGAAACACAAGTCAAACTCTTCCCCAGACACAATTGTACTTTGATTATCTAAGTTCTCAAACACAGCGAAATTGTGTGAAGGAATGTGCCCTTATTTATTACCGTTTTCAAGTTAGGGTACACTCGTTGTACATGTTCTGCACGTTGACATTTATTGCACCTGTACTTAATGGACTTTGCAGTCCAGCATTTAACAGCTGGCATTGCCACAGCAACCTGGTCGGGTCCTTAACACCATCATAGTGAGAGTGCACTTGCACCACATTTAAATTCACGAATTTTTTTTGTTCAAACTGATGAACTCTAAGAATCTCCCTCCGATGGAACTCTCTGTGTGGAACATTGCATTTCCCATATCTACCTTGAATATAACAACTACACTCACTTCCATTTCAAGCATACATTGCATCCAAATGTGAATTAATATTGTGTGTATTATTCCTGTATATTAACTCGCCAGCAATTGGTTTCGCAAGAAGCACCAAGAAAGGCTCCATGGAGAAAAATTGCTTTACATAGTAGCTAGCTCATTGTAAGTGCTCGCATAGATTTTCTTCTGTTCACATAAATTTTATAATACCTTGAAAATTTTGCCACATACAGACAATATGAGAATAGTATGCAGTTTACCTTGATTTCCTGTTTTATTTCTTAAGGCATTGGTGAAAATAACTTGCTCTAGTTTCCAAAATACAAGTCTCATGTGTCGTTCAATCTAGAATCTTACTATTTTTTTCCTTATAAACAAATAAATTAAGCAAACAATGCTTAACAGCTAAGTCTTTAGCACTGGTGAG
Source organism: Medauroidea extradentata (assembly GCA_003012365.1). Taxonomy (NCBI): domain Eukaryota; kingdom Metazoa; phylum Arthropoda; class Insecta; order Phasmatodea; family Phasmatidae; genus Medauroidea; species Medauroidea extradentata. The sequence goes on along the minus strand of PNEQ01089408.1, from coordinate 10,049 downwards.
GGGTGACATGAGGAAGGGGGTACAGAACAGCACCATATTGAAGGAGTGGGAGAAATTAGAGATCCCTGAGAAAATCCACTGACCAATGGCATATTGAGCTCAATTCCCAGATTCATAAATTCATGTCGACCCCGCCAGAATTTGCTTGGTTAGAGGCAGATGCCCTCGCCAACCGTTGGCCGCACGTCATAGAGACAACCCAAAGACTACAGAAGGAGCAGGATGAAGTGGCTAATCCTCGTTCCGCTTTTTAATTTTAATTAGTACATATACAAGTTTTCTTACAATTCTGAGCTCGTTCAGAGCTTTAGATTACTAGATGCAGAGCCTTTTGAAAGTAGGCCATACTGGTTTCTGGAGATTATGCTTATATAACTGTTCAATGTGTGTAAGTCACCAGTAGTGAACATGTTAATAATTAACTACATATGTATTAAATTTGTCAGGTACTGTATGTGGTTAATTACTTCTTTGTCTTTTTTTCCCCCGATTTTGTTTAAGTGGAAAGTGAACTTTATTACAGTTGAATTTAGGTCAACGTAAATCTTGTCTGCCTGGTCTCTTATTAATTTTTTATAAATGGAATTTGAGAACTTTTGCTAGATTAGTAATTTCATCTTTAAGTAATCAACATGTATTACAGTAATTTTACATATTTTCAACATCCTTGTAGATGAAAACGTTACATCAGGCTTGTAGTATTATGATGGTCTAGTATGTAGTGTAGAGGACCTGGGATGCTATAGGCCCATGTTAACCATTAGTCCATATGATTAAGAACTATTGTAATATTAATGTATTTGATGGCATGCAGGTATTGCAGTGACAGTGACAGCACAATCTGAGAAGAAGTTGGAAGAGGAGAGAGAATTACAAGAAGAAATAGAGTCAGAGTTGAATAAGTGTGTTAATGTTACCAAGAAACAGCAGCATTACATATTGTGCCTTGAGAAGTTTATAAAATCTCACGGCCTGGAAATCCCTCAAGAGCCTAGCTGTTTATCTAAAAACAGTACTGACGAACAGTTAACTTGATACACCTTACTGTTGGTTAATATGGATGGCAAGATGTGTATTAAGGATCTAGCAAGTGGTTTGTAGTCTGTGATAACATTTTTTAATATTTTTCATCTGCCATTGAAAATATGAATTATAAAATGAACACAAGTTACATAAGAGACTTGCAGTACATTCAGTAAGGTGCACAAATGCAACACCTTGAATTTTGTATGCTGTTTCAGTGTCATTGATGAAAAATTATAAAAATTTTTTAACTTTCTTAAGTTTTTCATAATTTTTTTTTGTTGGTTTCTGTTCCACAGGAATATTTTGTATGCTAGGGAATTTTTTTTGTTTGTGTGCGCATGTGTATATGTGTGTGTGTGCATGTATGTGCATGCCTGCATACATACACACACACCTAATATTATAACATTAGTTATTTTTTTGTGTTTTTCAACATTATTAACCGTAAAACTTATCATGAGTACATCCTTAAGGCCCACTTGCACCAACGACAACATTGGCTGGCTCATCTGGTGCGGTATTGCCTAGCGCAAGACCCAAAACGGCTTGAGTGGTATCGTAGATCACTCACCTGACACTTTCTGTGGATAGCCCATATTTTTATTGGGAAAGTTTTATGCAAAGTTCATTGAATATTTATAGTTTCACACAAATCCCATGAGTAGTGTTTCAGATGTAACAGATTGAAAATGCAGTTTATTTTTTTACATTTTGAAGGGCTCCAATTAAATTGATCAAATTGAAGTGATGCTCTGAAACCTTTCTGTAATCGTTTTAAGTGTTATTTTCTTATTGTGCATTGACACAATGGGCACACATGGAACAGTTTCGTAAAAAAAAACCATAACTGCAAACAGACTGCAACACATTTTAAGAATGTGGCAGGAGGCGCTCAATATCAAAGTGAAAAGTGTCAAATACAACAATATTAAGGGTTGAGTTAAGGTACACTGCAGTGTAACATCCTTCAGTTAATTGAGCTGAACCTGTGATTAGGGAGTTGGTGGAATGTTTAAACGGTATTGTCGCAAAAAATACAGCCTGTAGTAATTAGTAGTGATGTGATGAACATCAAAATTGTGGTTGGCAATAAAATACAGGCACTTTAAGTAAGGGGGATTATAAAGACTTTACTTCAGGAATACAGTGCATATCCTGATAATGAATTTCAAAGTAGGACTCAAACTTTTAAAGTGATCAAAAGATTTGAAAGCTTACCAAAGAAGTCTGAGGTGGAACAAAAAGTGTAATGAAGTTGAGCGGTCCTCTCCTTTAAAGCCTTGATAATGTTAGAAGGGATAGGAGTCTAGTCTGGTACTTGACTTTTCCCTTTTGAGTGTTAGTGAAAACCCTGGTTGCCGGTGCTAGGCCTCCCCAGTTCGACTTCACACCTGTCACTCCACTGGCCATGGAGGGGTTAGGCCCGGGGAAGGAGGGGAGCATCTAGTTTCGACGTTCGGCAGCAGGGGCGCTCTTGTCAGCGAGTCTAGTTGAGAGGGGCGTAGGAAGCCGATACTCACTCTTCGGCCGGGCGTAAAGGTGCCCACATTGAAGTTCAGTGGTCAGTTGATAAAGGAATGCGTTGACGCCATGACGGAAGCTGAGTGTACTTCTTTGTTCGCCGAGTGTGCAAGAGTGCAAAGAAGCAACCCTGATTTTATTGGTATATTTAATGTCCGTGTGTAAGGCCAGTTCTGGAGGCCTGGTAAGTTTGGTTAAACGGTACTGTCAGCTGTAGTCGACGTCACAAAGTACATTCCAGTATGGATCACGGTACTCCTGGGTGTTGTCAGAGACTTTAAGGAAGGCCCTCTCATTTATGGCGAACACACTTTTGTGGGTTCGAAAAAGGGAATGCTGCGTGCAATAGAGTTCAAGAGGGATCGGCCCATTCAAATTGGTCATGGGAAGGTGTAGTGGATTAACGAGGCGTTACGAGATGTGCGTATTTGAATGGAAGCACGGAAGTGGAGGAGAGTGAATATGTGCAATGTTCCTTTATGTAATTAGAAGGCTAAAGGGGAATTGCCTTCGAGAGAGACGTAATTTGGTAATATTGAGTCGTAATTCTTAAACTGTAAAGGGCATGTAAATTGTGTTTAATTTGTGAATAGAACATTCTTAAACTTTACTGGATTGTTTTCTTGCTCAAGAATGGTACAAAATAACCTGATTTCACTAATAACTATTAGTATATATTAGCTGATTTCTAGTTTCTTGCTCTGGGTGTACACGAATTTGAGGTTTTGGTTAAGTTTGAAGGGAGTGCAGCAATGAAGGCCTTAAGACTAAATGAGTAAATTGGGCAAGTTTCAGCTCAAAGTTATGTTCAAAGAAGTGGTTCAAGTTTCAGTTGCTCATATCACTTACCTATCATCGTAAACATATAAGAGTATTACAAAAGCCCTTTAAACCCTTGAGATATTTGCCCATATCTCAGGTTGCAAAATCAGCAAAAAATATGAATAAAAATTTTTTTTTTAAATAGCTGTGTTTTGTGCTTAAAAACACATTTATTGTTTAATGAATTTAAAAACCTTAAATAACTTTTACAAACATTGTAAAAATGACTTGTATTAACTGAAGAGTAACATTTGTATGTCGCAAAGTGTAGAGGGTTGAAAATGAAAATTGGCATGTGATAATTTTAGGCCTTCGAAAACATGAACCATAAGACACTTATGAATCATTTATAAGGGGAAAAATTTTTTTGGTAAGATTTTATTTAATGAGAGGACTACACAAAATTCTTAGCAGAGGGTCCATTTTTTTTTGTTTATCAAATTACGTAAATGAAGCTTACAAGTTGCATTTGAAGAATTTTTTTTTTTTTTGCTAAATATGTGAATAGACATTTAGTTTTAGAAAAATTTGAAGAGTTAATATATGTGTTCAATTATCCAGTTATAATTGAGGGACAGTGTCTCAGATAGCAGATAAATACCCCTGATAGAAATTACTAGTGGGAGAAAAAAACTGGACCATTAACATGAGGCTCTTTTTAATTTGTTAGAGCAATTCTGTTGTCGCTATTGTAGCACAGTAAAATAGAAGCTGTCACAAAATTGATTTACTCTCTGGAATTGTTGAATTAAGGTTTCAATAGAAAAATGTTTACAAGAATTACTGTTTGAAGTGGACAGGTAAGCTGCAAAAGGGGATAATACGTACACATATAATTGAGAGTAGGCTGTACATTACACAATTTAATGGTATGCTGTTTGTGAAAGTTGGTCACAATACATATTTTATTGCAGTTAAAATATGATTTAACGTTGGGGGAACACTCAAAAAATTAAATTACTTTGGGCAAAACTGAAATAATTGCTTGTGTTCCGGCCAAGGGTGTTAATGCACGCAGCCCTGTTACCATGGCACGACTTGAGTTGTCCCACCCCTGCCTCCTTACTGTGCATATCTCCTGAACTGGGGTTGGAAGACTGGAAGGCAGGCGAGTGGAGGAGTGAAGTAAACAGCAGTGTGAGCTAGGACACTATGCTGTGGACACGCAACAGTGAACTGTGATTGATGTAGTCGTAGGTAATATGTGTACATGTTCTGTACGTGCATATAAAACAGTGTAAAAAGAGTGGGCAAATTTCTTTACTGGGACCATATGTAGGAGTTTTAACATCACTGTCGTAATTATTACTGTACTTAAAACAAAATAATAAAAAATGTGTCTGAGCACAATCCTGTGAGCACCATTACATCACACAGTTTGTCCACCTGGGACACATGCATGTCTCTGGCAGGAAGATGTCCTCTCTCCTCCTCCTCCCCCCCGCATAGTCTGGTTGACTGATTGTAAAGACAGCAAACTTAGGGTATACTCTGTCTACAGTCCTGAATTCGTTTTCAGTGTCACCTTTCATTTTGACATGTACATCATAGAACTAATTTCCCTGCATATTTATTACTGTAACAGATGCAACTTTGCCAACCTTCTTCAGCAAAAAATGTCTTTACAAAAACATAATTTAGACCATATTTTTTGCCGCAGGACCATGCACTTTTTTTTAATAGCAGAGTTTATTCAGTTTCTCACATTAGTCTCTAATATAATTGTAGTAGCTAAATGTTGTTAATTTTAAGAGTTTCACAATTTATTGCTGGTCATATTTGCCAATGACATTACTTAAAACAGCTGTGCATGTGTACTGCTTCAGGTAAACACTATATCAAAACCCCTTCAAGTTTTTCATTGCCATGAATGGTATGTGCTCCATGAAAAATCCTACTAGCCTAATTTACACATTGCGTGCTGGCTTTTGAATGCCAGATATAATAGTAAGTTTTTTTTTATACAAACTTACTAATAGCACTATGGCTAGGGTTACCAGATACTGAGAATAAGAAAGGACATTTCACTAAAAAGGAGGACATTGAATAAGAACAGGAAATATTTTCATAGATCCACGATTGCTGGAGTCTGTTGTGATGCCAAAACATGAATTACTTCCCATTGTTTCAACAACGTCAGTTGCATGAGGAACAAAGGCATTTTGAATAATTACTTCTGTTCTGACCGTAGCACAAGAATTTTTTTTTTCAGGGTGTCTACCTCAAAATCCAAATGGAAATTCCTGTGTAACTCCAAAATTTCCAGTTGCAAATTAACATTTTTCCAGGGTCATTTCATCAACATCCTACAACACTATTACATTCTTCAATGTCAAAAATTGCGTAAAAACTATAAAAATAAAGCACACCTGTTACCACAAACCAATGTGAAAGCGTAAATACTAATATCAAACACAATTAGTACTTCTGGAAATACTGAAATGAATTAAAACAAAAAAATTACATACACTACAATACTTTTCTCATAACTGACTGGGAAAGAACAGATGCATCCAATAACAATGAAATGTAAAAACAAAAAATATGGTACTTACATAAAATCATCAGGTACTTTTTATAGTCTTTTCCAAGAACAGCAACACACAACTTACAACTTCACATTTTTTTAACACCTGCAAGTTCATCATCAATTTTACAAGCTTCTGCTCACACTGCTTCTAAAATTTTACGCTTTTTGGCTTCTAGCTCCTTAACAGCCAAATCACTTTCTTTACGACTATTAGCTTCTTCCAATTGCGCTGACAGAGCTTTTTTACGTTCCTGTTGGGCTTCTGTAAAACGTGCATGAGCATTACGAGCAGCATGGATAATGGGCTTTGACAATGGCACTGCTTGCACACCACCTAAATTTGAAACAGCATCATAAACACATCTGTAAGCTATAAGTGTTTCTTCTTTCATGTTGTCTACGAGACACAATCTGAATTGAGAGAAAACCCTCTCCCAACACTTGCGTTACCATGTGACATTATAAGCACTAGTTTGAGCACTTTTGTCAGAACATCTGTCTCTGCATCAACAGCGTAGAGTTATCTACACTGTCTCTGGTCCTCACAAACTGCCGAAAAGTATTCTTCGACTCTTTCTTTAGGCATATTTGCTTATACTGTTGTACTGCTCTATCGGTAGTTGTGCCATCCACCCAGTTGTTTTAAAGTATGGTGAGTAGATCTTGAAGCTGCTTACTACCAATCCCATCTATGGCTACAGCTGGATCAAAACATGACAATGCTTTGGTAAGTCTAAATTTCAATGGTGATCGTGTCACCATTTTTACAAATTTCTGTAAGCCGCCTTTGCAGTCATTTTAAAACTTCAAAACCTCAATCTCTTTAACCCCACTGCATTTTCGTAGAGCTGCATTTGTACAGAAGCCTAAGTCAATTTTCTTGACTGGAAGAAGTTTGTCCTCATCTTCAACATCTGTAGACATTTTGATTGAAGTTGGTTTCACAAATCTTCCAATGATAGTTTGGACGACAGAGTTGAGAGTGTTGTGTAGAAATGGCACAAGAGGCCAGTCTAATTAGAATTCAGTTAAAAATGGTTCACAATCTGAAGCAATAGTTCTGAAGAATGCTAATTTAGGCCCCAGCAAAGGATCCTTCACTTTAGTTTTCAAAATATGGAAACTATCGCTAGATGGCTCCAGCTTTTCATTTGCAACAGTCTTGACATAATGACATGCAGCAAAATATCAATAGTCCTTTGAGCAACACTTGTATTCTCTAGCCAACGTACGGCACAGAACTTGACAGGAAACATTTTACAGCCAGTGATTGACACAAACTTTGCTTGCTGGGTTAGAACATTCTTGAAAACATTCTATAGTGCTCTCAAAAACTGCACTATATTCCACCCGGTACCATTTACACCAGCTTTGAAGGCACAGTGCATAGTATGAAGGCCACATGTTTCATTATCAAGTGGTACAGAATCATTTTCATCGGTTTTCAATGTTGTAACATTGCAGGCCTAAGTGTTATCGGCCTATATAAAGGATAATTTTATGTAATTTTTTTTTTAATACTAAATTCCAAAGGTGACAGTGTATTGGGGGAAGGAATCGCATATAATGTTTTGATATAAGAAATTTAAATTTCAGTTAGGGAATTATAAATTTAGTTATAGCCACATGGCTGAAGGGCGATGGCAGCATAGCTTTGTTTGAACAATAGTACCCAATCTATACCATATTTGGTCGGGGGATAGAGGCATCAATTTCTTTCTCATGTTTATTTCTTTTTTGGCCTCTGCCGTATTAGGAAGCGTTTTGGAGCCTGGTAAACCACTGGCTGATACTAGAGTTGTATGGTAGTGTTGGTGAATGGTGGAGGGGCCTGTAAGACAGACTTGTACGCCTTATTAGGCAGCAAGCATGGGTCAAGCCTGTGATTGGCTAGCTGAGAAATGCACAGTAGTGGTCACAGGGTCAGGCGAAAAGACCATCGCTGAGCGAGAGAAATCATCGCAACGTTACCGAGGACGGTCGTGCGAGCAGGCTGCGGCCCAAATAACCAATGAAAGGATAGGGAGTGGCAAATTTACCACGCGCGGGCAGCACCAGGGCCTAAATTAACTTTAATAATGAATAACTTTCGATTTTTGGACTAACCTTTATCTATTAAATTTCTTCCGCCCGCGTGTGTAGGTCGTTGGTGCGGGATGCTTCTGCATTTTCCTTCGTAAAGTAAAGGCCGTGTGCCGTTTTTTTTTAACTTTCCTTCCAGGCGAGACTTTCTCGGGAATACACTAGTGACCGGAATTTTTTTTTTTTTTTTTGTTTTTGTTTTGTTATACGATGGTGAAAAATCGGAATAAACACTGAAACGAACTACAACTCTTTCATTTCAAGGGTAACATAGAACTGATCTTGTAAAATTACCGGCGGAGCTAGTCGTGGCAAAAAATAACTTTAACATTCAATAAAAGTGCAGGTAGTTCATCATCAAATTTACCCAGCTCGCGAGGGCGTGACTGGAAGTGTCGGTGTGTCGCTGTCCAGCTCCAGTTCCGAGGTTAAGCAATACGAGACGAGAGGAGCGCGGCGACGAAAAGCGACGGTACAATGTCTACTTCAAAACTTTTAAAAAATTTAAAATTGACATTTGGGCCGTCCATAGAAATCTGCAAAAATTTTTTTCAAGTCTAATGGTGTAATTGCTTTTTTGGAATGCTTCCAGAAGGTCTACTGCTCTAGAATTATCCAAGGAAGCTGATGTAAAGTAGCACACAGACACCTCATCTTTGACATTGTCCCAAAAACGAACATTAACGTCCATTTGCTGTCGCTGGCTTACTTTAAGAATTCGTCGAAACCTACAATAAAGTTTGTCTCACACAACTGCGTAAGCTCTTACCTGAAATATGGCGCTAACCCAAAAACAATAGTATAGGAAATTTTATTTTTCTGCATATTCATTTTCCCAGCAATCTGACATTCGGGAAACATTTTAGGAAAGAGACTAACATCTGAAGCAGCACTTCGCATAGATTTGCGAGTCTCAACACACTGCATTGCCCACATCACTTCAGCTTTTGTAACCTCATCATTGAGCATATACCTTTGAAGATTGGCTGGTTTACCTGTTGCTTCAAGAAAATGCTGGGGCTTACACCCAACACAGGTTACAGATGAAACAGTAGTTGTTGAACTGGAGCTAGTAGTCTGAGTCGCAGACACTTCACTAGTTGAAACAGATACAGACGAACTTGCAGCCGCTAAGAAAAATGTCCCTGTGTTAGAGCTTTTTGGCTATTCTTGCATCTGTCAATGTGTTTACTTCCTCACATACGACTTGTAATAACAGTCCTTCCCATTGATGACAATGAGAAAACTTTATAACACAGAGAACATGATGCTGAGTATTTGTCACCATCTACCCAACACAGCCAATTTTTATTATCAGGTTCATTGAGCCACTGATCTTGAAAAGAAGACTTTCCTATGTGGCCTAGTTTGGCCATTCTTAATGCCAGTATATTCCCAGAAAACTTGACGCTAAATGTGCATTAATATCCTACGCCAATTAACATTTGAAGTAGGCCTACTTTCAACAGTTAGTTGTTACCACTTTCAAAACAAACATTACTCAGCAGCAAACGCGTAATATACTACCAACCAAAACAGACATTGGAAAACAAAACGAAAATAAATAGAAACAAATTTCTTTACCGTTAAAAATTCAATGAGCAGAAACATAAATAGGCTACATTCCTACCTACAGAACACAGTTAGTCTAAAATAAAGGTTTGTTTAAAAAAAAATCACAAGATGGCCAAATAATAACAAGCAACTTGATTTGCTACAGCAGTACCATAGAATAAGTGAGTAGTTATTCAAACTGCGTAGTGCGTGAGGAATGTTAAATGATTTATGACTAGCTGCTGACACTGTGCAAGCATTCGGGTATCATTGGAAATAATCGGCCGCCCACCTCGATTCCCGTTTCACATTCACACCAGGGCCGTCCGACTTTATTAGCCCGTACTTCAAATGTAAAAATAGTAAGTACAGCAACCGCTTACGGCGCTAGTAGTAACATTTAAAGCCGGAAGCCGGGCCGGAAGTTATGCGTTTAAAAATGGCGTTCTATTCCTTGTTTGTTCCATGTGTGCGGATTTTGGATTAGTTTGCAGTTGAAACGTTTATAACTTTA
>PNEQ01089404.1:0-16401 GCA_003012365.1 Medauroidea extradentata | reverse complement strand
TGGTGGGGGGCGTCAGTGTGTCGATGGAGCTCGTCCGGGTAAGACGTGCCGGTAGGTGATTTAATTAAATAATTTTTTTATAAAAAGTTTTTCTATTAAATAGTTTTTTATTAAAAAAGTTTTTACTAAAAAGAATTTTATTAAAATTATATTTATTAAATACGTGTGGGGTTATAATGGAATGTGAAATCGAAAAATTTTTGTAAGAAACACCAAGACGGCGGCCGGAAACAATATGGTGACCGGAAACAAAATGGAGGTAATATTTTTTTCGGAATTTTTTGAAATTTTGAAATTTTTTGAAAATTTTGAATTTTTTGAAATTTTTTTGAAATTTTTGAAACTTTGGAAAATTTTGGTAATTTGACACTCAAGGTCAAGGTCGAGGTGAAAGGTCAAGGTCAAGGTTAAAGGTCATCTAACATGGCGGCCGGGGGCCGTGACGTCACAACATGGCGGGTGGTGCCACACTCGGGCGGGTGCCACACTCCGTCTCCATGTCCTGGAAGGAACCAAATCATACTACGTACCAGAATTAAAAATACAATACCTTGAAAGATGAACTATGCTGAAAATGAGATAATTCACCGTAGTGTGAGTGTAACTAAGGTAGACCAGTAACGACATCTAGCGCTATCTATGATCGCGAACACAATGTGTTGAAATAGACAACGAAATATTTTTACAACTGTTGAGTGAGTCATTGCAATGGTAATGTAGCCATTTATGCACAAATATTAAACCAGTAATACGTTTACAACATAATTTTTAGTTTAGCAGACCATGAGAAAACGTATTAAAAATTATTTTTTTAGTAGCATAAACCTTTAGCAGTATGAGGAAGACCTGCTTCGGCTAATTAAATACAATAAAATCCTAGTGATCCTTAAAAAGTATTATTATATCTTAAATTATTTTTAAATATTATGTTTGTGTGATATAAGGAGTGAAATAAAATTTCTTTCGCTAAGTTACGTACGCAGCCTGCAATGTACACTTCTATTTTCAGGTTATTAGACATGTTGGACACTATAACATGAAATACAACATCGCTTGGTTTAATTTTACTACTGCTATATATTGCTTTAATGAATCTCTTTTAGGTAATCAATCTTAATACATAAATTGAAGTGTCCTGACTGACTCAATCAATCTATCATTCAATCACTCACGCACTCATCAACGCACAGCCCAAACCGCTGGACCTAGAACAATGAAATTTTGAGGAACGCTTCCCCTTGCCCCGTAGGTACCCTCTAAGAATGGACTTTTCGAAAGTCGATAATCAAGGGGGTGAAAGGGGTGACGTGTGTTTTCAAAGAATACTTGATATGTCACTAACCGAGAAAGCTATCATACATTTTTTAACTTCAAAATATTGCCCAACCAAATGCATATTTGCGAATGTTTAGATTTTGCGAAATTCGAAAATTAAGGGGATGAAAAGCCGTAAAATGTGTTTTTCATTAATCCGTGATTTATCCTAAACCATTTCAGATAGTGAGGTGATTTTTTCTTTCAAACGATGCTTAAGTAAATATCTATAAAGTGTATTTACAATTTTTCGAATTTCCTCCTTAAATTCTCTTAAAAAAATTATATGTGTTTTTGATTAATCCCGCTTATCTCCTAAACCAGTGGAAATATTAAAATGGTTTTTGCTTTAAAATATATCTTACGTAAATATCAAAAAAGTAATTTCAGGATTTTTCGAAATTCGTCCTTGAAAGCTGTTAAAAAAAATATGTGTTTTCAAATAATTATCTGTACCTCTTGTATCCGTTGAGATACCGAGATGATTTTTTGATAAGAATGAAGCTTACGTAAATATCTATAAACGAAATTCAGGATTATATGAAATTCGAATATTACGGATGTGAAAGCAGTAAATTGTTACAGTCTCCCGAAAAGAGAGAATAATCATGGAGAAATAATTCCACAGTTGTTTCTCTTTGCTAACCAACTCATAAATAGAACCTCTTTGGACTGTAGCCTGTACATGGGAAAGAATTTTCACGGCCTGCCTTGAAGCATTTACTCAGATATTGTTTAAAGTTTGTGGTGTGGGAGGGGTGGGGTTACGGGTTCGTATCCCGTGCAAGACTTTGCGATGGGAATAACTATGACATCAAACGAGCATATTGCGCGCGCTCTTTACACTGAGCTAAGACAATTTATAGTTCACTGTTATTGAGTACGCTAGCTGTTAAGGCGACCGGGAATGCCTTATCTTGACAATGTTAAAATTAGCATCTTAACATCCCATTTTCTCAGGAACTATTGGTAACAGCATGTAAATTTTTTTTTCCACATATTTAAGAAATCTTAATAGAAAAATAGGCACAGGGATATTGTATTGTTTTGTATTACAAATAAAAAAAAATAGCACTTTGATTTTTTTTTGCAAAATTGTATCAACAATTTTTGTGATAAAATTTTTTTCTAATTAATTTAGGAAAATAATCTTGCGTTAAAGTTGCATAAATATAAAATAAATTTTTGTTCCGAATTTCATTGTTCTATCTCCAATAGTTCCTGAGAAAAAGTGGCATTAGCAGAGAAAAATGTACGTTTCGAGAAAACTGCATTCAAAATAAATACTGTATATAACATAACTCACCAAACATTATAGATCACCAAACATTCTAATACACTCCAGCTCCATATGATGGCCCATCTGGGTCTTCTTGCTGCTCATACAGATCCTCCAACTTCCTTTTTTTTAGCTCTTCTGCCTGGCCTTCGTTTTAATATTTTTCACCACACGCTTTGCTTCGTCTATTCTGTACTTGTCTAGTCTCTTCATTGCTTTCACACATTTTATACCAGGAGGAAAACCCAGTATTTCATACAATTCACATAATTGAATGATGCAACAGCATCCCACACTCCAAAATGCAAGCTACGGATACCAACAAATGTAGTTTTGGGAAGTCTGCTCCAGATAACACTGTTTACACTCTCATTTGGATTTTGTGTCCTTCCATGCAAACATTTCTTGAGCAACTCAGCTCACTTAGATCTCTAAATATGGGCTTCATTTCTTCAACCACGACACGAGAAAGATGAAAATGATCAGCATGTTTATATAATTCACCTTTACTCATCGCACGATGATATTTGCACCAACTTTCTGAAACCTTAGGACAGAGTCCATGCTGGGGGTCTTCATCCGATGATAGTAAATGGAAATACTCTGCCCATACACTCTCTCTCACTCCTTGAAGTTTATTCGAGTTTCTTCTTATTGCCAAACCATAATATTTTTGAATATCCGCTATGGCTGAATCAGTAACTCGTCCTCGGTCGCCAAAATCTTTGCCATCTTCCAGTTTCTTTCCTTGAAATTTGATTATCACATTTTTCGGTCTAGTACCCATCCTCTTCTGTACATGTCCTAAGCATTCTAATTTTAATACTGTTTTTATCACCGTAAGGGGCAGCCTGAAGAACAGCTTTATGTCTTTTGCAATCACCATCAATTATATAGTTTGTATATTGTACGTTGTACTGTGATATGTATCGATTGGACATTTTAACAACACTAGAAACCTCCATGCCACCACTAGTGCCTTTGTAGTTTGCACTGCATGCTTCTTCATGCTGACCTTTTAGTTTATCTTTACATGTACAGTGCTTCGATAAAATGTCTACATCTATAACTTTACCAGTATCAACACTCCTACATGTTAGAACACCATGCAGTGAAACATGCCCTCTACGATGCCACGACGCAGCGAGGGCAACTGTCAAATACCGATCATTATTATTTTGTGCCACTACTGCTTCTATAGCTGATTTCATCGAGTCCTTGCATACATCCTCAACAACAGAACCTACATAATGTTGAAACTTTGATGGAGGTTTAGGTAAGTTCAGAGCACCATAGAGCTTCTCGACAGCTCTTTCTCCTTTCCCAATACTACGTAACCCATAAAACAGTCTCAAATTATTTTCATCATAACTTACTTTTTTATTTTCTGTAGAAAAATTACATTTCTCACTATTAGAAAACTCCAGTTTCTCCTCACACATACTAAGTTACACTGCAAAACAAATTCACAGGCAAGGCCAACACCTCTCTTTGAACAAAGGGAAACATTGGCACTGCAACTTTTACAAACAAGAAACTTCTGAATAGCTTCTTGCAATACAGATAAATTAATTATTTCATTTGGGTCACAATTATTTTCAAATGTGTTGTAAGCATCTACATTGAGTTTCTTCTCAGGTGAACACCTAAGAACTTCATTGTCGGAACTAACCACAACTTCATTGTTTGAACTAACCTCAGCTGGTTCATTTATAACCTCAAAACCATGCGGCTCACACACTACTATAGGCTTTGGTTTGCCTACATTTGTCCCCTTTTTGAAGAGTTTCTTACTTCTAGTCATTTGCATCCTGCTTGTATACAAACACCTTGAACAGTTCAAAACACTTAGCCTACTTGTAAACACCAGTGTGTATTTAGCAGATGTAAACAAACAACACTCTCAAAATTGTTTTCCAATACCAACATCGAAAGAAGAAAAAATAACCCTCTAAGAATAAAATACCCAATGTTATAGCACTTTACAAGAAAAAGTTGTTGAACATTAAAAGTTTTTTTTTTATAGTTAGGTGATTTGTTGTGAAAAGTACAACTTTTTAAATAATTTTTATAGCTTAAAAAATAAGTATTAACCATATCTGTAATGTATCATTTTAAAACTGACATTTTTAAACAATTTCTTATAAAAACACATTTCAATATTTTTACTTGAAAACACCAGTGTGTATTTAGCAGCTGTAAAGAAACAAACAACAGCCTAAACATCGTTTTCCAATACCAAAATTTAAAGTTCCAATGTTATAGCAATTTACAAGAAAAAGTTATTGAACATTGAAATTTATTCTTTTTTTTTTTTTAATAATTTGATGTATTATTCTGAAAATCACAATTTTTTAATTATTCTTTTAACTAAATGGTATAAGTATTTACCATATGTGTAATATATCGTTTTATAGCTAACATTTTGAAGATTAATAATCCGCAAAAACATAAAAAATTTATTTTTAAAACAAGTTCATCATTCCCAGTCACACATTTTATCCAGAGTTACTTTTTACATTACATAATTTCACGCGGACAAAGCCGCAACCAGGCAGCTATTTTAGTGTAAATGTAGGAATTTTTCTATGTTGCTTCGCCATAGAACAATAAATACATTCTGAATATTGACTACGAAAATCGTTTCCATTGAAAGTAATAATACTTAAATTAAATTCTTATTTTTCTGTTGTTAACCTGTCAGCATTTTAAAAAACACAGATTCCACTTGAGAATCTTAGTTTGAATACTTGTAGCAGAGATAAGAGATACCGAAAAGAGAGGATTAATTAAAAAAAACACTCATTACACAATTATGTGCAGTAATAAATAAATAATTTACAACGTTAAGAAAAAAACTCGGTTATTGAATAGATGGCTTGCACTCTCTACACTGAGCTGACACATAGTTCACTTTTATTCCTTCATAGAAGTAATCACACACACAGTTTACAATTTAACTTTAGAGTAAACATACATTTATGTATTACCTCTATGATTTTACTATCATTTTCCTCTGTTGTTCTGGAACGAGAAATTTCTGTTGACCTACATATTTCTGGCTTTGTGTTAGAAGTTTAGGATTATGTCTAAAGTTTTATCTGAAATATTTTTTTGGGTTGAAAGTTATGGCGTTGTTGTAAGTAGCAGTGTTGGAAGTTATGTATTTCCAGTTTTATCTTTCTTTCTTGGATTTTTAGGGTTGTAAGTTACGGCGTTGTTGTAAGTAGCTGTGTTGGAAGTTAAGGTTTTCAAGTTTTTCCTCTCGTTTTTTTATGTAAGTTACGGCGTAGTTGTAAATATTTTCTGTTGAATATGATATCATTGAAACACTTGCTGCATATTTATTTGTGTTGCTTGGTTTTGAACATAATTTATAGTTTTGATAGGTAAAATATAATTGATTTCTTCCAAATGCTGTCTAGGATGTAATCGTTGTCTCAATTATTATACATTAATTTTGATGTTTCTTTCATTCTACATTTTATTTTTATTTCTCTGAACACTTTCTGTTTCAGTCATACATTTTATTTTGAACTTCAATTTTCTGTACATAACTATGGACACATTAAATGTAAATTGATTTTTCATTCCTCACACAATTGTTCTTATAGTGGGAGAAGAAGCTTGACTCTTTAGATATCTCTCGTACATTATGTATGGCAATCAGTTATTAGCTAGGGATGTTCGGGAGCTAATAGTGAACCATGTAGTTCAAAACTGGGATGATTGGACCATCATGTCCCACGACAATAATGGTGACAACTACAAGAGTGCCGCTGATTATTTCGCTGACATGTCCCGTCATAGCTGATACGGTGGTTTATGTGAGCTGGCGGCGGCTGGCCAAATAGTCGAGTACCGTTTTTACGTTTATCGAAATTATGTACTTTACGATTGCTTTGGTGCTGTGGCTCATACAGTTGGTAAGCTACGTTTAACGCAGGATCTCTCTAAGTGTCACTTTGATGTATACCTACCATGTGAATCTGAAGAAATGTCATCAACAGCTTACATTTTGACCAATTACATATCGCACCTGTCACATTCGTTATCAGGCCCGTTACCTTTGAGATCTCCTCGCAAACGTCGTGCTAAGTTCACTGACCAAAAAAGGAAGTAAGCAGCTAAAGGACGCGGCAAAAGAATATGAAAAAAAAAAAAAAAAAAAACAATCCTGATGTAAACAGGATAGCGGTGCCCAAGTACTATACTGAGAACACTGACGTAAATAAGGCACCTGTGGCCAAATACCATAAGAATATTCCTGAGGTACACAGGGCAGCAGTAACTAGGAATGAGCAAAACAATCCTAGGATACGAGTGGAAAGGCGACCATTCCCTTGGAAAGTCAATGCTCAGTCAGACATGTCATATGATTATGATATTGCGTATGAAGAGGACAGCACTGTATCTTTGGGTACAATGAGTCACAAGTGCATGAACTGCAATGCACTCAAGTGGAAGGAAGAGGCCCCTGGAATGTGTTGCAGTGTTGGAAAGGTTCAACTACCGCCTTTTGAACCTCAGCCTGAACCCCTCCATAGTCTTCTAATGGGCATCCACTGCGAACACAACTATTTCCTGGATAACATTAGAAAATACAACGGCTGCTTTCAAATGACATCATTCGGGGCCACACAAAATTTTAAAGATGGTTTCATGCCCACGTTTAAGATACAAGGACAAGTGTACCATCTTATTGGTGGTCTGCAACCCGTATCTGAGCAGGAGCCGCAATTCTAACAAACATTTTTTTGTTGGCGAAGATGAAAGGGAATTGAGACTAAGATGTTATAATTTCCCAGAAATCCAACAACATCTGATAAAACCATTACAGATTATGTTACTACAGGTAAATAGCTACATTAAAGGTCTAAAGTTAGCACTATAAATGGTGCCTTAGAACTGCAAGCAATTTCAAATAGTAATTCATGCTGACAGAAAACCTGCTGAAGCTCATTCTAAACGTTTTAATACACTAACTCCACATGAGGTAGCTTTGGTGATGGTTGGTCAACAATTTCGACAACAACAAGATATAATTCTCCAGAGACACGATAACACATTGCAGAAGATTAGTGAGCTCCACAGGTCGTACGACGCTCTATTTTAATTCCACAGAAAGATCCTGTAACCAAGCAGCCTTTAAGGAAGACAGTTTCAGCAGCTAAATTTTATGCCTACCACATAATGATAAGGGAAGGTAAAGATAATCACTTAGTGTACTTCAGGTCCCTGTTTAGCACATTTTTAGTCGATATGTATGCTAAAATTTAAACTGAAAGGTTAAATTTTATAAGGAACAACCAAGCACCGCTGAGGGATGATAATTACATCAACCTCAAAGATGCCATGAACATGATGCTAACCAACTTGGTCAGTTGGTGGTCCTACCATCATCATTCACTGGTAGTCCAAGGTATACAGACGAAAGGACTCAGGATGCTATGACATACGTTCATCACTATGGTCGTCCTGATTTGTTTTTGACTTTCACATGTAACCACAAGTGGAAATAAATCACAGGTTTTCTTATACATGGACAAAAACCCCATGATCGCCACGATATAATTGCAAGGGTTTTCCATTTGAAAGTGAACAAAATTATATCTTTGCTGATCAGAGGTAAACTTTTTGGGGAAGTGCAGTGTTATAATTTGTACTCTGTGGGGGGGGGGGGGTCCTTCCTCACATTCACATTTTGCTGTGGTTATTGCAACATATCGATCCTGAAATAATCGACATGGTAGTTTGTGCCGAAATACCTGACCCGAAACAAGATCCTTATCTTCACGATATTGTCAAGGCTAATGGACCTTTTGATAGTTTATATAACAGGTCGCCGTGCATGAAAAATCGGAGCTGCAGCAAAATATACCGAAAGCCATTACTGAAGGTAACTCAGACGGGCGAGTATGGATACCCACAGTACCGCAGCAAATCTCCTGGTGATGGTTGTTTCACGGTAAATGTTATAGGGAATGAGCTAGATAATAGTTGGATGGTGCCCTGCAATCCAGTACTTTTTAAGTACTTTTAATGCTCATATCAATGTGGAGTGCTGCAACTCGGTCAATTCAATTAAATACATATGCAAGTACATAAATAAGGGCAGTTATCAAGGAACTTTTGCAATTGAAAATGAGAGAGATTAGGTGAAGTCATATGAGAGTGGCCAGTACATCTGTAGCTAAGAGGCTGTTTGGAGGACATTTGCCTTCCCAATTCATGAGAGGTACCCAACTGTGCTGAATCTTGCTGTTCGCCTAGAAAATGGCCAACGAATGTATTTCACATCCAGGAATTTGTCTAAGAAATTTAGTAATCCTCCTCGCACAACCCTTTTGGCCTTGTTAGATATGTAACACTGACGATTTTGCAAAAACGGTCTTATATTGTGAGGTTCATTCTTACTTTGTGTGTAATAATAAAATGTGCATAAGACGGAAACAAGGTAAATCCGTTGATGGCTGGCCAGGAGTGAAATATGATAATGTACTTGGAAGAGTGTACAAAGTGCACCCTAATAACACAGAGTGTTACTATCTCCGGCTGCTGCTACATGAAGTTCGAGGCCCAACATCCTTAAGAGTTTTAAAAACTGTGAATGGTGTCCAATATCCTACATTCCAGTACGCGTGCAAGGCCCTTGGTTTGTTGGAGGATGACAAACACTGGGACAGAACCTTGGAGGAAGCTGTGCTTTGTAATTTCCCATGTAAGGTACTGGAGCTCTTTGTAGTTATGTTGATTTTTTGCCAGCTATCATACCTGTTACGTCTTTGGGAGTTTCTCAGAGGACATAATGTTTCAGATGGAAAGAAATGTGCAAGATAGTTCGCAGTGTAACGTAACTGAGGTGTATAATAGATGCCTTAAACTTATTGAGGATGCAGTGTTAGCCGTCGGTGGGCGGTTTTTAGCACAATATGGCTTACCTCAACCAACAAGATCTGAAGTACCTTTAAATAACATAGATTTTATGAGAGAAACCAACTACGATAAAGAGAGCTTGCTACAATTACTTGCCAATGGGGAAAATTCTTTAACAGATGAGAAGCTCTCTGTTTACCATCAGATTTTAAGAAGTGTTAAATCAGGTGCAGGGCATGTATTATTTCTGGATGCTCCTGGAGGCACTGGAAAACATTTCATATTAACTTACTCTTGGCAAAAGGTAAGGAGCAATCATGACATCGTTCTAGCTGTTGCATCGTCTAGTGTTGCTGCTACACTTTTAGATGGAGGTCAGACAGCTCACTCTGCCTTTAAGCTACCACTCAACATTGTCTTTGAAGAAACCCCTCTGTGAATCTTAGCCAAACAAAGTTACATGCCCCAAGTTATGCGGGACTGTAAACTGATTGTCTGGGACGGGAGTGCAATGGCACACAAAAAGAGTTTTGAGGTTCTAAGTAGGACCCTAAAAGACATCAGGGGTAACGATGGAACGATGGGAGGTGTAACTATGCTAATTGCTGGCGATTTCTGTCAGATATTTCCTGTAGTGGCAAGAGGAACTCGAGCTGAAGAGGTAAATGCCTGCATAAAATCATCGTACCTGTGGCCTCTCATTAGGAAACTCTCTCTACAGAAAAATATAAGAGTACATCTAAGGGTTAATAATTCTGCTAGCACAATCTCTTATATTCTTCTAAAAGTAGGAAATGGGATATATCGTGAAATTGAGGGAAATGTTATCATACCTGGCAGCCTTGGTAGAGTAGTTACGACACTTTCTGATCTGTTAAAACATGACATAATCTTCATTAGTAAAAAGTCCGTAGAATGGCTGTGCGAACGCGCCAATCTGACAACCATGAATGACAAGGCTGATGAAATTAATGGCACTTTTTGAAGTCGCTCGAAGCGGTAGAAAAAGAAAACAAATCCATAGACACAGTTTTAAGAATTGACAGTGCAGTTCATTACGTTGTGGAGTTCCTCAACAGCATCAACCCGCTTGGTTTGCCACCTCATAAGGTTCGCCTCAAGGTTGGAGCTCCAGTAATGTTACTGCGAAATATCAACCCACCAAAACTCTGCAATGGAACCAGGCTCCAGGTAAAGTGTTTGCAAAACAATTTAATCGAAGCTACAGTCATTACTGGATATGAATTTTCATTACTTCCACCATATCTCATTAATACAATGAGCTATTGTTATGTTATTTGATTCAGAAATATACGCATTTAATTGCTTATATGAAATTTAGGAAGTTCGAATACTAAGGCGTGAAAAATTGAAAATAATTGTTTAGATACATTCTCAATATTCTATCATTATGCTCATTATTTAAAACATTTACTTACTCGGATGATTTAAGAGTTCGAAAATGAAGTATATGATTGTAATTAACAAACAAATAATTGTTTCAGGATTTTCGTGTTTCGTTGATTAACTGGGGGAAAGGGAGTATAAGTCACGTTTTCTAGATGTTGTTGATAACGAATCAACCGGTAAGTTATCAGTATTCTTTTTGCTTAGCAAAAATAATTATAAATTTCTACAATTTTTTTCAGTATATTCTGAGATTCAAACTTGATTAAACGTCCTTGGTCACGGGCCTGTATATACGTCATGTACTGCCTTCGGAATGACAAGCCTGTTATGTGGTGGTTTTTCGGTTCGTATCACGTGTAAGACTATGCGATGGGAATTTTAATGTGATATAGTATACACAGATATTAGCTGCAGCTGCAATATCTTGAGAGCCGGCAAGGGAAAATCGGGTTGGATATGGAGTAGTGTCTTGAATAAAGTGCGGTGAAAACTGAGATCTCCCAAAGTCATTATTCAGGCACATTTCCCACACGGGAAAATCCGGCTGAACCAGCTGGGAATCTAACTTGGTACGTGCAGGTTCACACACAGTTTCCCGACTACTTTTTTTTTATGTGTTAAGCATAGGTGCTATAATAAAGTGAAATAAATAATACCAGGTGGCGCCATTAAGGTAACTGTCATAATACGGTACACAATTATTAAGTTATGTTTCCTGTTTCCTTTTCTATTTTAAGAATATGATAGAATATGATAAGAATGTAATACATTTATTAATCATGTTATTAATTAAAATGAAGTGTACTGACACACTCACTCACACACTCATCAATTCACAGCCAAAACCCCTGGACCTAGAAACATGAAATTTTCAGGTTTGTTTATTTTTCAGGGTTGTTTCCCCTCACGCGGTCAAAGTGTATTATTTTTCCAATCGTCTGATTGGATGTAAAATTTTAAATTAAAACACATCAACTAGAGCAAACGGACTTTACAATTCAACAAACAAATCTCTTATTCTCACGGAACGACTAACACTAAATATGTATACCTATACGATGACAAGTACACTGCACTGTCCAAGAAGTAACATGACAAAACAAACACAAGTTCTTTGCTAAGTGGACTCACACATCGTTTATTTTATCTCAAGCTAAGGCAAAAAACCGCTTATTTGTTTTTAAGAAAATCGGTAAGAAAATGTTCTTAGGACAGAACAGGAGATCGGGCGGTATTGTTTGGAATAGTGTATTATGTAAATAAAATATCAGAGCTTAATTTAATTTTGAAGTATAGTGTTATATGTGTTTATAATTACAATAAAAACACATTTTTAACCTCCGACCAAAACGGAGATGTGTTATATAAGTTTGGCATTATGTTTTCCTGTCAGTCTTCTCTTTGTAAACGATCTGTTGTAAAACCGGCAAGTGGCCGAACGTTTCGTACACAAATAAATTAAATAAATATGTCAGAAAAGCAATAACCATCTCGCTGGATTTGTAATGGCACAAAAATATCGGCACTCATTTACACCAAAGATGTTTGGAAAACATGGGTTCGTACAGCCCGTTCATAGTAAACAGAAAAATATTTAACAGTAAATAATTATGAAAATTCACAGCCATACTGTGTGAAATTTAAGACAGAGGGTAGTTTGTTTACTCCCAGTAAAGATGAAAGTGAATTTGAGAAAACACTTGCGTGTTGTTAGTTACTTAATGTAGTCAATACTGAAACTAGTGGCATGTGTAAGTGGATACTTGATCACGAATGCACTATACATGCTGATGACAGTATACGAGTATTGGGCCGGCCAAGCACGTGAAGCAATGCATCTCTTCTGCACGAGGAAGATCCTGCTCCGAACTATGTATGTGTATTATGACATACTGTAAGTCCCTTTATCAGAGGCAAAAGACCGCTACCCATTTCTGTTAACTAAATATGACTGTAGTTCCCAAACATGGCTTACGATCGTAACATAAATAATTTTGTTCACCTTTAATTCAATAATGTATTGAAGAAATTTTTGATTTTTTGTCTGCATATATTAGACCAGGAAAGATATGAAAAAAAAGGAAGATATTCAATATTCACAATAATCCACGTATAACTTCTGCTTAGTTTCCCAGGTTTTGTCCCAGCAATTCATACAAAAATCAAAGACATCAAAAACACCACATATTACAATACGTTTTCCCACAATAAATTTTAATTACTGAACATATTACATTACTGTTCCTAATTTGGTCAAAACCAACGTAAATGGGAAAAATTATTACCGGGATCAGACCCGGAAAAAATTTTAATGCAATAACACTAAAACGGTACATCCGACGTAAAAGAATTCGGGGTACAAAAAATAACACAGAATTTTCTACATTATATCATAAACGAACTGAAGTCAAGTGAACAGCAGTTTTTTTTTTTAAATTTGTAACTGGAAAAGTGCTGACATACACGCCGAAAGCATTTAACGTCCTATTATGTAAAAATCCTTTTCACTTACTTTTATAAGTTTTTAATTTTTGATGAGCCCAACATCCTGTAGATATGCTCAAGAATTCATGTTGTAAATTTTTTTCGCATTCTACTTGTCCAGTTACGTAACTGTACCAATTTATTTAACATATCTCAAATACTTTGGAAGATATATTTTTTAAAAATTCTTCAATTATAATTTATATGGCTATAACTTACGCCCTTTTGGCATATTTCGGCATATTCACCACCTTAAGGTACTACCACTAAATACCACGAAAAGTACCGAAGTTTTGCCGAATATGCCACTTACGCCCTTTTGGCATATTTCGGCATATTCTCCACCTTAAAGTACACCTACACTCCGAGTTTCAATGTCCTACCACGAAAAGTGCCGAAGCTATGCCGAATATGCCACTCACGCCCTTTTTGCATTTTTTAGCATTTTCCCCACCTTAAAGTACCTGCCGATTCCAACGATGTTATTGGCGGGAGTTATCCAATCTGTGGCCTACAATGTCCCTCTCTACATCCTGGGTAAACGTTATTCGAGGTTGTCGCGCTCACAAGGACGGGGGTATGACTGGCCTCGGAAAAAATTTATCTGCTTTTTATACTTACTGTGGAGTCGTGCCCTCAACTGCCGACAAAAGCTACTGTGCTACTTTTCGTCGTTACCTCCAGGAGAGATCCATTTCTGGTATATTAAGAGGAGTATAGCTAACTGATTAAGGACTGCATCTCCTGGTCCATGTCGCCTGTGCCCAACACTACATGTAGTGTCCGCCGGCGATACTGTGCTTCATATGTCGCTTAACTATAATGCTGTTTCAGAGGGAGCCATGCAGCCCAGGGTCAGGGGCATTATAATACTACCACAATTATACCGCATACAGTCATTTCCGACAAAAAAATGAACCCACGACATCAGGTCTCGCAATACCTATTTCTGTCACTACCTGTCCCTTCCTGCATAATACTGCTGTTTCAGAGGGAGCCTTATAGTCCTGAGTGAGGAGTGTTGGAATACTACCACGGTAACCCTGCCTGTTGTATGAGGCGACTAAAAGGGAACTTGCGAGTTGAAATTTCGCATTTTTAGGTGCTTCAGTGCCTCTCCCTATTTCTATATCATGAACTGATTACACATGTATTACTGCACTGATGTCATATTATTGTGCACTCACGCTCTTTCCTCCTTTGTTTCAGATGTGCAGGCATATATCATCTGCCATCCAATGTGATTACTCTGTCACGCTGAATAATATTTTACAGTGTTTCCTGTTTCAGTGTTCTGAAAGTGACGCCAATTAATTATTTTTCAGCTGTGCTTCTGTAATTGTTTATTAAGAGTCGCATCACTTTTGACACTGTTAAACTGTGGTGGGGTGCCAAACTGCGTTACAATCTTCATTTCATTCACAAGACAGTGTTTTAAAAACTTCACTAATCATTATGCCTAAACATAAGAAATATAGTAGCTCTGCTTCAAGACAACAAAGGCTAAAGTTACTGCCAAAGTACAGAAACATTGCCATAGGCTGCCTCAAGCCGCCTCTGAATCCGACGACAGTGATCAATCTCAAAACATTCCTTCTTCCACTGATACTGCCGTACAGTGCAGTACATCAGAAGCCACTTCCACACCTGTACGGACCAACATAACGACACAGCCCATTGGCCATACCATTCACGCCATAAGTCCAATTGCAAGTCAATAAGCAGGGCCTTAAGATGCACCATTGATGCGTACTTATTCAACCCGTTTCAGGAAACACATAACAAAAGACGACGCAGGTCCATCTGTACATGTCCACACTTCTCTTCCAAGTCATTCTGGTGCACCAAGTAATTCTGAAATAACTACACTTCCAGTAGATGGGACAGCACCTGCAGCCGTCACAAACACCTGCAGTACATATTACCTGTGCCCAAGACACCATTGTGGAAGATACTGCTTCGCTTGATGGTGATTTGCAACGCCAATTGCTTGGCCCATTTTACGGAGAAGGTAATGCTCCTGTGCTTTATGTGCAAGAAAGACAACCTGACCAAACAACCCGGTAAAGACCTAGACTTTACAACGCACATATATACCGTACTGCTCGCTATGATGTGGATGTTACAGTCGAGGCTCAAGACTTGAGTCCTATGGACCTAGAGTGTAGTCATTGTGGCGCTCTCTATTTCAAAAACGAAGGCATTAAAATATATGGCTCTTTTACCATCTGCTGCATGAGAGGTAAAATAAACATTCCATCCCTGGGTGAAGTCCCTGATCTTCTTCGCCACCTGCTAACTGGAATTGATGACGAATGCACAGACTTTCGCCAGTTCATTCACAACTACAATTCTGTGTTATACTTTACTTACTTTGGTGCAAATGGCACTGTCCAGTTTCCAGCAAGTTCTGTGTATACTTTTCAAATTCATGGACAATTCCATTACCATACATCGGGTGGTGCTCGACCTATTGATGGCAACGAACGACGGTATAACCAACTCTACTTCATTGATGTGGATAAAGCGCACGTGCACATCGACACAACCCTGTCCAGATCGGCATTGCCGAACAACTTGAGACCATGCTGTCTCAAATAAATCCATTTGCAAGAATTCACAAGTAAATGAGAGAAGTAATGCTGTCTTAGGAAGCTGAGGCTGTTCGCTAGGGTCATTCACATCGCAAGGTGGTTATGTAAATTAAGGCTGGTGTCGATAAAGACCCAAACATTTACAACTTACCTGTTTCTGTCAACGGGGTTTCGGCCATCTTTGTCGAAGACGGACCTCCACTGAGGAATGACATTAGAATGTACCCCAAGGATAGACCTGTTCAAAGTATTGTTACAAGTTTGAGAGCACAAACTTTATATGTGGGCAATTCCCATGAGTTCTTTGGGATAGAGGTCTTATAATTACAAATAAAAGAGTTAAATTAAGTACTGGATTTAATAGCTCACAAAGCTACGAAATACACAAAACAGTAATCAACTAGAACTCTCACAACACAATTAGTTATGCACACAATTACCCCT